>VNJN01000344.1:0-167102 GCA_008042485.1 Drosophila mayri | reverse complement strand
TGTCAGCATGTCCTGGCACCGAGGCCGAGTAATTCATTAACATTTAACTTGATTGACACACGAGCCGGAGATTCGAGGGAGTCCTGCAGGACTAAAGCTGGAGTATTTTTGGGATGTTTGTTTTTTTGGCACGTACTTTCCACGGAGACGGGGTGGGCGGGGCACGCACACGATTTGTTTATACAGTTATAATGCATAATGGCATCGGATTTGGCCTGCCCAGGATAAGCACGCCTGCACACACAAACACACACAGCAGTGAGGTTGTTACTTTGTTAATTTAATAAGAGGAAGGACGACAACAGGTGCTGCACCCCAACCAGGAGCCAGGATGCCAGGCAGCCAGGTTCCAAAGCCGAAATGAAGTCACGTCGCAGGCATAAATCAATTGCTATGAGCAGGCATTTGTGCCGCTCAAATTGCACGACTGCATAGCTAAGGCTACAGAGAAGGAGTAGTCCTGGATGGATAGAGCGGAAGGGGAAGGGAAAATGGATCCCCACGACAGCTGGCAACTCGTAAATTGAGCTCAGGCAATGAAAGCGTAACGAGTCTTAATTCGTTTGCCAAGCGAATATCCTGATAACCATCCGATAAGCAACTCCCAATCGATGCCTAAAAATACGTTTGCAAAGATGGATGGCAAATCAAATACCCAGCTGGGACTAGGACTCAGCCAAGTGCCGGAGGAGAGCTATATTTAATGAGAAAGTGGGGTCCAATTACGACACCCTGGAGAATTTTAATAACCTTACAAGTAAAGTGTCTTTTAAATATTATGAAATGTTATTAAAAGCTTAAAAAAGTTGAGGGAAACTAAACTTGTCAGTGGTTTAAAGGGAAAGACTTAATTAAAGGAAATAATAACAATATCTAGACTCCTTCCAATTGAATTTAAAAGTTTATCATATTAACTATACAAAAATCTTCAAAATATCTTTTCTTTCTGTGTTTATCTAACCTGTCTTTAAAATTCAATCTTCCCCCTGTGAATTCGTAGAAAATCATTATCGACTTTTGAATTTCCTTATTATTAATTAGTAATTAGCCCAGTCCAGCTCTGCTTTTGGAAATCACACAAAAATAAAGCTTTGACAGATACATTTCCCTGGAACTAAATTGAAAATTAGCTGAAAAGTGCGAACAAAGGCCAGGGACAACATCATTGATTGATTATCTCCAACACAAGTCCTTCCTTCCTTGCTTCCTTCCTGCCTTGACACTTCCGCTGTTGCAGTCACAAATTGAAGGCAATTATCAACACCAGCGAGAGCCTGAAAGGTCCTACTGAAAAACTTTTGATGTCCTGCCGGGCCCAGCGGGTGGACACTAGCCACTCCCCCCAAAAGGACAGGTGTCAACGGCGCGTGTCCCCTAGTGTGTGAGTGAGTGCGAGGGCCTTTGTTTCGTGTCACTTGTTGCTATATTTGGTTTACATACAAAATATACAGACAGCAGATATGCTTTTACCGAGGAAGTATTCCTCCTGTTATTACCAGTTTAAAATCACCAGCATGGCGCGGAGGAGCTCCGGGATGTCCCAGCCATTACGGCGCAGGGTGCGCAGGGGTTTGGCCACATCCTTCTTTTTCTGAGAGAATTTAAAGAGAGGAACATATTAATTTTTAGTTGTAATTTAAACAATAAACAATGCTTTTTATACTCACAATGCTGGCCTTCAGGGTGGCCTGGAAAGCCGGCGAGGTGACGGCGATTGTAAAGTTGCCAAAGTTTGTATGATTCTCCTTTGACTCCTCCACGTAGTCATGGATCTCCTCACGCGGCATTATGTACAGCAGATCGCTCACAAAGGTATGACCCTTGACCTGCTTGCAGTCACACTCACGATCCGGCTGCTCCACAGGCAAGACAATGCAGTAAAAGATCTCGGCCACATTATCAATCTCCGCCGTATCCACATGGGCTGCTCGCAGCTCCCTCAAGATGGTCTGATAGGCATCCGTCTCCGTTAGCTCCGTGGTGACCTTAATAAAGCCGGCGGTCTTGTAGTAGCGCATGGCCCGCCGGAACTTGGCATCGCAGTTATAGTGCAGCTGGATCAGGGTCTGTAGCTTCTCCTGATCTATCATATCGCGAATGTGCTGGAAGTTGGCGCACAGATGGCTATCATCAACACGGTCTCCGCCATTATCAGTGCCATTTGTATGATTATTGTTATCCGGCGGACAGTCCTCGGGCTGAACCACTGGCAGATGGGCCAGAGAGTGGCAGGCAAAGATGCCCAGAATAACGGCCAAGAGGGCGAATGCCTTAAGGTCCCTCATTTTCCGGCTGGGGGTGATTCGAATTTGGCTGGAACCACGGGAAAGCAGTCGCTTTTATGCAGGCCTTCGCTCCGGCCACTTTGCTTATCGGCTTGCCAATTAGCGTAATTTGTCCGGACAACTTACGCCGCTTATCGGTGCGAACAGAGGACATCCCCCTCAGGGGGACATTTCCCGGAATAACATCGAAGTCTGCCCACATGCTGAGGGAAAATTAAAAAATGACAAGCGCCAAGATAAAGACGAACAGCAAATAAAAATTATAGTTCAGGCAGTTGAGAAATATTTATAAATTTTCTTCTTTTTTTCTTAAGGTACTCTTTTCTCTGTTCAATTTATAGCAATTCAAACATTTGATCCAATTTCCCTTTTATATTTTAGATAGTTTGCCTTTAAATTAGAAACACAAAATAAACACAGACAACCGGAAATGTTTTACTTGATTTTACAAGCACTTTTCTAATTTCTGGTTTTTGTAAATGCTTTGAAAAACAACCACTTAAGTTTTGTACTAAATATTTATTTTCACAAGAGAATGGACGTTTTTCTACAACAAGTTAAGTCCATTCTGTTGGAGCTTTAGGTATAGCCTACAAGTTATGATAAAAACTAAAGCAAAAAGGGAGGAAAATAGTGTACAGAAAATGTTTAGATTGTTTTACATGCTTGTAGATTTTTTTCTAAAGTGTTTTTGTGCTCAAGAAATATCGTAAAAACACTAGAAACATTTTGCTTTTTGTAAGAACTATTTTGTGTTAGTTTTCTTTGTTAATATTTTCAATTAAAATTATGTTGAAAAATGAAAAAATTTATAAAATTGTTCGTATTAATACTTAGATTTTTTACGAATTTACTTTGTTTTACATTTGTAATTATTTGAAAGAAATAGTGTCTGAAATAAATCTAATAAATAAATAATAATAAATCTTTAATAAATAAATCTCTTTAATAATTTATTACACCTTACTTTTAATTAAAATAAAATATTTATTTAAAATATTATTTCGTTTTCTTTCTTCATCATCTTTGCCTTTTTATTTAAATTTATAAAACAGGCCTAAAAAAGACATATTTCTTTCAGTGTCCCTCTAATTGGTTCTGCATAGGGATTATAATTTCAGGACCTGCCGATAATCTCCGTGTTGTTGTGCGCTTCATTAGTTGCTAATTAGGGAAGCGGCCATAGCCCACCAATGCCAAAGCAAAAGCCTTATGACTTATGCACCTGATGCTGCTCCTACTCCTCCTCGTCCATGTGTGCAATGAGAGGAAGGATAATCCTCTCCTCCCTTATTAGTTTCTAGTGACAAGCGAGGAAAGGAAAGAACCGGACCGGACCAGACGGGAGGACTGTGGCCAACAAGTTCGTCAGGGCAGGGCCAAACATTTATCCACAGGACCATCAACAGGACCGAGAGTGCAAATCACTTTCAGTGAGAGATCAGGAGTGGGCGGACGGACACATGTCTCTGGCGGCGGCCCGAAGGGATGTCCAATGTGTCCTTGTTTGCCAAGGGTTTTCAGCATGATTCATGGCCAGCATTTTAAAGTGAAAGAGGAGGAGATTCAGTGTCAGTTTCAGCTTCGAGTTGAACTTGGCAGCACTTTTCCTTTGGTTCAATGGTCCGAATGAGTTTTTTTTCTTTTGCAAATACACAAGGGAATGTAAAAACTGAAAAAATCCTTTGTTTTATTATTAATAATCATGCGCCTCGCTGCGCTCACGCACATTTATCTATTTGTCATGAGTTTCGGAACTCCTTTTTCGAATATTTGTCAGGCAATGAAGCGGAAATAGTTTTATTCAGGCATTTCCTTTCTATATTTTTGCGCCTTATTTCTTGTTTACAATTCAATTGCAAATTTGGGCAACATGAGAGAAATACGTTTTAGAAAAATACATGGAAAATAAAGCAGAGAGGACAATTTACCGCAAACGAGAATCATTTCGTTCAATTTTCCCACAGTTCGCAGTTAAGCTTCCCTCCACTTAAGCCCAATCGGCGATTAATTTCACTGGATAAAATAGTTTTGCAGTTCAAAGATTAAATTCGATTTAACCGAAGCACATAAACTGCATGCAGGACGAAAAGTTTTTCCCCTTAAAAATAAAAAGGTTGCAAAAGAGGTTACAAATGTTTATAAAGTTTGTCTGCATTGGAGGGAAAGGCGATATAGCATCCACATGTGCACATAAAACTGGTCAAAAAGGTTGGCGATAGATGGCCGATAACCTTAACTTACCTGTGAGCCATTTTATTTGGAGTATCCTTCCCCTAGAAATTTCTGGTTTCTCTCTGCCCTTGATTGCGGCTTGTTCTGTGAATGCTGGCTGTCATCTAAAGTTAACTTTTGGCGGCTAATAAATTGTCAGGGCCAAAGCTAACCGCAAGTCAGTTTTTACACTGATTCCCATTTCTGATTTCTGCCACAGACACAATGCATAAAGGGAAATTAATATAGACACGGGGAGAATGCTTAAAAGAAAGACCTTCATGACAATAGATTTCACTATGAGAAAAAATAGTAAAGATATAAAGTTGTTAATGTTTTGATACCTCCAACTGATGCCTTTTCCTTTATATTTTTTAAATTCTCTTTCAAATCTTTTAAAAATATACTGACAATTGACTACTAAAGACTAATATTTATTACTTTAAATATAAGTTTTGTATTTTATTTGTTTCTAAAATGTAATGCGCTTGGCTTTTATTTTCCACAGTGTCCTTACTATCCTGTGTGTGTGTGTGTGTGACAATGCCGCAGAGTTGCTCGCATATGGCTTACCATTTTCATTTCCCTCGATAATTTACTCAATTAGGGACCCGAACTCGAAGGCTTTGCGGCATTAACGAGAATCGCTTTATTATTGCACTTAAGAGCGTTCCGAATTCTGCTGTGGCGACACAGGCACATCTATGTATGTTTGTAGAACAAACTACACCACCTCACACCACCTTACACCCCCCAAAACACACACATTTTCCTATACATCGAATTTAGTTAGCTGATAAAACTAAACTGAGCTGAACATATTCGGTGGAGAGATAGAGGCAGGATTGCCTACAGGATGAAGGCTTGCAAAAGTTGAACAGCTAACTTACTTCGATAAACAGGCTTAATTAGCGACCAAAGCCGAAAGCCAACAGACTGCCAACTGGAAATGGCACTAGGCGCATTATTACCAAGACCAACACACACACACGTACATATACAGTTAAAGCCAGTGGCAGCAGGACTAAAAACACAATCAAGTATTATACAGTGGTTCCTAGAGGGACAATCAAAGATTAATAAATAAAAATGTTTAATTAATTTAAGCCATTAAATATCTGAAAATCAAATACTAAACATAATTATAAAGCAATTTTAAAGTACATATTTTTAGTTAAAAAAAAACCAGACAAATGAACAAGCCAAGCCAACACTGCGTATGAGTGATGGATGCCCTCCATAAGAAATATAACTCATACGCAGTGTATACTTTTTATTTGTAGCAGCCAAAGCTTTTCTTCAATCTCATAAATTCTTAAATAATTTCTTACAGGCTAAAATAAATACAATATTAATTATTTATTTATAGAATGAAATAATTAAAAGAAAACTAATTACTCAGACGCAGTGTATGACTCTCATTAGCAACTATTTAAGCTTTTGTAACAACTCTTGGCTAATTCTATTTATTTATTTATGAAACCTTTGAAAAACCTTTTCTTTTCAATTAAAACCAATTAGGCTTTATCCTCGATTAACTTGCTCCACTGTGAACATGCCGAGGCTGCCACAGAGCTTCGTCGGCTGTCCGACTTAATTATGTGCAAGCAACAATGATATTTATATTATCAGCCAGTCAATGTCAAACGTCAGCACCGCCCACTGGCCAGCAGCAGGAGCAGCTGGATTTCAAGTACCAGCCCCTGGCTGCCTGACTCGCCTCTCCTACCAGCAGTTGGGATTACCATTAAGTCCGAAGACAAAGAAGGCAGTCCAAGGTACCACCAGGCCACTGTTTGCTCTCGGTCTTCAGAGAGGGGAAGGTGGCGGCGCTTTTAATAGCTCCTTCATCTCCAACGATATATACATACATATATATTTATATATGTATATTTTCACCCTTGCAAGCTGATGGACAAACAGGCCATAACCCGAAATTATATTCATGCACACATGGCCTCCCAGGGGCCCCTTTTTCGATTGGAAAAAAAATATGCAGAGAAAAAGCGAAAGAGTGTTCTGGCACCGAAAATAAATGCAGATTCATGGTTGCCCAGTCAGCAGACAAATGATGTGCTTCCCGAAATCAGCGAACTCGAAAATTCCAAGAGTCCGAGAGTCCTTGGCCTGCTCGCCCTTAAAGTCGGACTCGTTTTAATTCCATTTCGTCCTCGAACCTGTTGCAGGCCATCCAATTTTTATGTTCACTTTCGATTTTTGTTTATTTTTTATTTATTTTTTTGTATGCTGCGAGCAGAGAGCACTCTCGTCGAAACGCATTGAATTGGGGAGAAAACAAAGGCTTTGTCCCTCTATTGTTGTCCAGGTAAACAATTAAAAATGGCAAATGGCGCGAGAAGGACGAAGAGCGAGAGGGGAGGCAACAGGACATAGAAGGTGACAGGGCCAAACCCAAAAAGTGTTGGCATCACGCATCAGGCCAAAAGCACCAGAAAAATGGCACACAAACACACTCGTACATATTATATATGGCAGTGACATCTCACAATTTTTATGACAGCGTATAACAGGGGGCGCAGCTATATGCCTGATAAACCCCAATCTCCAGATACCCTGCAGCTTTAACCCATTTAATTTACTGAAAACATTCAACAAATTGCTCAAAAAAATCCCACAATTAAATCAAATTTTTAAAACAACATAAAATTAACATTCCACTTGCATGTTTGCAAAAAATATGTAAACGCAAAAAAAAGTGAGGGAAATAAAACACATTATTTATGTATAAATAAACACTGGGAATTCAATTAATAAAATCTCTCTATTGAACATTTATCGGTTATGGTATCTGAAATAACCAAAAATAACTAAAGATAATTAAATTTACTAAAATAAATAAGCTTTCAATAAAAATAAAGAGCAGACGAGGAATTTAACAACTGTTATCAAGTTGCTTAAACTTTAAAAATTCCTTTGACTACATTATCTTTCATTCTCATCCGTTCTCCGCTGAAATTCAAGATGCTATGCTTGTGATTGCAGGGTATAGTTGGAGCATAAAAAATATATTATACATATACATATGTATATGAAGAAAAACAAAGCCGTGCTGGAGTTTGTCTAGACAAATTGTGTCCTTATGCCTGCCACACGCACGCACACCAAGTTCGTCCTTAGAGCTCCGTGTGGGGTTTATCTCTTTAATGGCTGCCATATTTGTGCTCGGCTGCTCCTACCTGGATACCCGAAATTGGCAACATGAGTTGGCAGCCAGCATCATCATCTGTGTGGGCCAAAAAGTAATTTGCAGGCAAATTATGATAAATAGACTCATGACGAACCCGCGACCGGGGCACCCAACTCAATTTGAGCTAGGAAAATTCCACACAAAGCAGCAACTCCATTTCGTTTATTATTTTCCATTATTATTTTCGGAAAGATCCTTCTACTGCAGTGAAAACTCTACTTTATTGTTTTGGATTTCAAGACGAAATTTATGGCCAAACAATTGCATTTCAATTGGCAATTTTGCGGCACTTATTAAATTAAATGCAAATCGAATAGTTTTTCATTTGTGTGACCGTAAATAACTCTGTGGAAAAGCATTAGTTGGGAAAGTAGAGGGCTTTTCGGGGAGTCTTGGGCCACTGGCCACTGGCGGCTCAATTAAAATGAGACTAAATTGCATTTGGATTGCCTTGTCTTGCCGGAGTCTGAGCCAGGCCCCTTACCACTTTTGCCCAATCCCTCGACATGCCACTTTCCCTTGGCTGGGATTGCCTTTTTTGTCCAAACACCAGCAATAGTTAATGCACTGACAGAAAGTTGGGGATTATTTTTAAATTTAAATAAAGGTAAAATGTTTAACCTTTAATTAAAAACGGAGAAATTTCCATATTTTCCATCGCCCATGTTTGAGAGCTTACTAATTACCTAATTCATAAAATATTTGCCAAAAAATCAAGCTATATCCCAGTGCATCCTGTTCAGTGAGTAGCAAAAGCAGCAGCTGTCTGTGCATTCGGGATTTGAGCTTGGGACGCAACGAGGACACTCCACACAAACGACTTGCCCGCAGCGCCATCATCTTCAGCCTCAGTATCCCCAGCAGCGGCAGCAGCAGCCTTTCCTTCTCGCCAGCCTGCCTTTCAGCTCGTACTGCGTTCGTCGTCCTTCGCCCTGTCATCATGGCATCCGGCGTCTGTGTGCGTGTCTATGCATTCGCCGCTGTGGTATTTTCCATGTCGCTGCATTGCTTTCAGCATCTGGCTGGCGACCAACATTCAAGTCAGACCAACAGCTTGGCATTTAAGGAATTTCCAAGAATAAATTCGCCTTGTCTGTTTGCCTTTAACGCTGCCAGCAGGCAGCAGTCAGCAGCCGCCTCTCGATTGCCGTGTCAGGTGAAAGTCTCTTAATTTAACTAATTGACAACATGGCATTCAACTCTTTTCACCTCTTTATTTTTTTTGGCAAACAACACACTTTGGTACACATTGAGTACCAAATTTAATTTAGCAAAAATACAAAAAGAGGGAATAACTGCGCAAAACACGTTCTCCCCAGGCAAATCACTTTGATTTCGTGTCCTGAAAATTCGATTTCAAGTTATTCTGATCTTGATAGCGCAAATAATGTTGTGGGCAAAATCAATTTGTCGGTATGAAAGCGACAATTTTGCCAAAAATAAAATGTATAAAGAAAAATGCACGGAAAAAATAGGATATTCAAAAGAAACTTTTTCATGATTAAAAACGGATAATACAAATATTGAATACTTTTAAAAAGTGTAGGAATATTTAAGAAACATATAATAAATTAAAAAACAAGAGATTGTCTGTTAAACTGATCTCAAACTTTAAAAATAAACAACTTAATTGTTCTAAAATAATTTTTAATTATTTTTTAATTAAATTTTAAGGATAAAACCTTTTTTTCACTGTGCTAAATTCGAATTCGTGTGCTTAAATGCCGCTCACACATGATGTATTTGCTGTGCAGGTCAGTGGAAGTTCACCTGACTCTCTAACAATGCCAACTATAGTTTCCACCCACACTCACACACACCCAGAGACACACACACACACACAAGCATAGAGAACGCCATAAAGTATGCATCAGAAGCGTGAACGTAGTGAAGCCCCAAGCCGAGGCGCTTGATAAATATTCAAAATTATTTGCATGACCAGCGTGGCAGGATTCAATGGCAACGGATACGGCAGGACGCTGAATGCTGGGCTGCAGGATGCAGGAATAAAGGGGAGCATGCTACACTCAAACACTCCTTCGTTTGCATACTTGATTTGTGTATGTGTGTGAGTGTGTGTCCCAGCAATTTATGTGGCATTGAGAACTTTAGTAGATTTGACATTCTAACGCTCGCCGACAAAATATATGTTCGTATGGATTCCGTTTTGTGTGGAGAGGGTCGTAAATATGCCAGCATGACGTGTAATTCGATTTATATGCATGGCTCCCTATAAAAATATGGCATTGCAATGCCCCGCCCCAGGACCCCCAATTGACGCCTAACTAACTAAGAACATATATACGTAAACGTACTTTGGGCGGAATTAAAAACAAACATAAATCTGCATATATAAATTGGGATCAAATCGATGTCGATGGTGAGTAAGTCGAGAGCTTAAAAATATTCACAAAGGGATCGGGGGATAAAAATATATATACAGCAATAATGGATTTATCACAAGACAAATGGGTTAAATAGAAAATGTTCAATAGAGATTTTAAAAACAGTTTCAGGCCTGGAAATTTAAGCTGGATTGTAATAAATTTAAAGTGTACTATGAATATGTATATTTGGATTTAAAATATTTAAAATATATATCAAAATAAAGAAAGGGAATCAATTATATATTAATCAATCAGTTGATGAACAGATTTCAAGACAAATAACCATTGAAGCTTCCCAATTAAAAAAATTCTCCCTTCAGTAGCTTCCTGTAAGAATATAATTATAATTCTATTATTGACCCGCCTTAAAAATTAAGATGTAACCAATTACCCAATTATAAGCAATAAACAATAATTCAATATTAGATTCTATTTCATAATTAAATTTGCATAGTGCATAGTTAACGCTCATCAAAAATCATGAAAATGCATTAAGCAAAGGAAATTTAACCAATTAAAAGATACTAATTTAATTCAAAGGCATTACCAGGCTTTCCTTAACATTCTCACAAATCACTAACCGAATTTAAGCAGAACAATTAGCAGGACTTTGGAGGACAAGAAGGAGGGCAATCAAAGTCAGGGAATGCTAATGGATAATTTTACACATGAATCCATTGCCATTGAAGGAAGTAAGCAATTTGTGCGGACATCAGTTTCGGTTAACCCAACGGCACACAAACCAAAATTTTGTGGCTAAAAAGGCTTGCAGGCATACTGTACACACTTCTATATATATACCATATATGTACATATGTATGTAAGGGATTCGGCTGCTGCCTGCTGTCTTACCTTGATTACATTGATGCATTTCTACATCATTAAGCCGTCTAAACACCATTAGCACAGCCAGCAGCCAAGATGTTGAGGTACAATGTGCATGTGTGTGTGTGTGGTGCGTAGGTGAAAGTCAAGGATAAGGATCCCAGGCATCGACGCAGGACGACAGTCTGCGTGTGTGAGCATCACTTCCGGTTGAGTGCCCCCCAGGAGGCAAGAAGTATGGAGTGTTTATCGAGAGGATAATTTCAATATATCGACTAAAAGCTTCACATTGAAAATATCGTAAAGGAGAATTTGGAATTTAACTTTAAAATTAACAAACAAATAGCTAACAATTGGTATTTAATTTTCTATATTTTTATAGTTTCATTTATAGTTTCCTTTCTTCCGCCATCCCTAAACTCATTTTCCATTCCCTCTAATGGCAAATCAATGGGCTGACTGACTCGGCCACACAACTTATCCGGATCCGTGTCCAGCTCTATATGGCAACCAAAAACTGAACCATCCCGACGGCAGCCAGCTGCCAGCTAAACGCGCTGATGACACTTGAATGAGTTTCGGTGTCTTTTGTCGCCACAACGCGGAGCCTCACGCTAAATTTCACATATTATTTATACATAAGGATTCAACTGACCATAAGTTATATATATTAGCTAATCGTTAAAGTTGCCTTCGGTGCTTTATGAACTTGCTGGCATCCTGGCTCCTCCCATCCCCCCACTGCTTCCTCCGCACTAACGACCGCATTTACCCATTCAATTTAACCTCCTGATGGGCAATCAATTCCCCGATTCCGGACATGGACGGGAGGGAGTTCAGGGGTATATCGGCTATTATTGGATTTTGTATTTGCTTGGACGGGTGCTCGGGGCATTTATTGATTTTATATCAATTAGATCTGCCTGTCAACTGCGTTTGATGTTCACTTCTTAAGATTAGGCAGGCAAAATAAGTTATATTCTGTTTATTTTTTATTTATTTCTCGTTAGCAAATCACATCTCTATTTATACATCATCATTAATATTGAAAATTTGTAAATAATAAAAAATATCAAACAATATTGCATTCAACATTTAACAAGAAAGATAGCTAACTTAAGTTGCAGGTTGCAAGTGAATCATTAATCGAATTGTAAATCAATTATAACTTAAAAAATTCGTTAATTTCAAGCTTCTAACTAAATTTTAATGTACAACAAAAAATATACATAATGTTTCATTATTTTTATATGTTAATTTTTTGGGCAAATTCAAGTTTTTCGATTATCATAACTTTGACAAGAAAGAATTTATTCCGAATCGGAAAGCTGTTCTATGCTAGTTTTTATAATGCCAACAAATCTGCATATAAACTTTTTAATTTAAAATAATTACAATTTTTTGATTTTTTGAGAATTTCGATGATGGTACCCCTTATAAAATTTTCAAAAAATTAAAAAAAAAATTTTTCCTCCAGACCTATCTATTCCGACTCGGCTGTTGATGCTGATCAAGAATATATATGGTTTATAGGGTCGCAAATGACTCCTTTACTTAATTTCCATCCCCGGACCAAAAATTTTAATACCCTGCAAGGACATACGAATATAACAAATATAAATAAGTTTATATTATATTATATTGATTTAAAAAAGAATAGTTAGCTGCTGTAGATTTTTACGCCTCCCCCGGAACACCCTTTTAAAAGCTATTACTAACATTTTTGGCGCTGAAAAGAATGCCCTCATCCTGGACGACTCATCTCCCCTGCCAAGTGCCGCCTCAGAGGGTTAATAAAAATACCAGGTCACGCTTCTGGGGGCGAACTTAATGCTGAAGCATTAGGAGAGCTGGCGAAGCCAATACAATTGTAACCCTTGGCTTTGTTATGAGGGCATTAAATTCCAATTACACGTTAAGTTGCCGCGTTAATGGCCAAGTTAATGCACTTGCAGCTGCCGTTAGCCTTTAGCACTTGGCTCCCTCACTGGCAAGCACATACCCCCGAAAATGACAAAGCACCCGAAATACATTACGTTATTACATTTATATTTATATAAGTATATGCATGAAGTATAAAATGCTTTGTACATGAATTGGTGTTGCTGATGATGCTTGAATGCTCTTTGTGGATGAGTGTATTTGTGTGTGTGTTGATCCCTGTTGTTGTTGTAATGTGTGTGTGTGTTAAAAGGGTGTTAATCTTATGATTGGTAAGTCAAATAAGGGCTTAAAGTCATAATATGCACGCGGCAATTGCTGTTTTCGCTTAGGATCTAGAGTTAAAATTACAATGAAGCGGTTAGTCCCAGCGCCTTGTCAGTAAATCCAGGGGATAGCGGTTAGTGGATCGAGGATCTATAGCCTATTCAGTGTATTAATACATAGCTTCAAGCCAAGCTTGTGATCTTGCTTTTTTTTGTGGCGAATGCTTTTGGTCTTTGCTTTTCTAACGTTTGGTTCTGTTTTTGGGGATTGCCTAAACGATGCTGGGTGGGCCTCATTCGGCCGGTATTCGAACTAAAGTCTGGTTCTGTTTCTTGACATCACATTGGTTCTTTCACAGAGATGGATCCTAGGGATCATGAGAGAGTGGCTAGATGATCTTAGTAGCAGCACCAGCTGGGCCGCTCCACCTCTCCAAGAGCAATATGCTCGATGCTCCATGGCGCCGTCTCCAGCCTGCCCACGCCATTGGTCTTCACATCTTCGCCCTCCACCGTCAAGCCTATGTCTACATAGGGCAGCCGGAAGGCAGCATTTCCCGGACTTCTGGCCAAGGCAGCCACCGTGTGACTAAAGGCAGTGTTGGTGTTTGTGTAGGCCAGCGAATCGGTGGACTCGAAGGAGCGCAGCGACGGGCTCTTGCCCTCATCTGCCAGTCGAACTAATCCCTGAGCCGTTGATATGAAGACCTGTTGCAGACCCTGATCCGTTTCGGTGGAGGTTTCAAAATACGTGGCCCCAATGGAGGTGGCAAAGACGAAGGCCTCCTCTCGGGACACTGCTCGCTGTGACTGCATATCCATCTTATTTCCCACCAGAGTCAGTATCATGGGATCCTGTACGTTGCGATGCAGCTCCTGGATCCATGACTTAATCTCCGTGAAGGTCTTGTACTGCGTTAGATCGAAGACCAAAATGGCAGCATTGGCATTCCTATAATACATGGGCGCTACGGCCCTATATCGCTCCTGCCCGGCTGTATCCCAGATCTGTAAAAGAGAACAAAATATAATGAAAATATGCAAATAAATAAAAGCATTTATTGATATTTAAAAACTCTATAATATATATTCGATTTGACATTGAGCGCTGCTTTTCTGTTCGACATTTCCTCTCCATTTACAGGGATGTAAACAGTGGTTAGAGTTCGTCCGCCACTTGAACTTTAATTGAGCCATTCAGCGCTTATTCCGCAATTGTGCTCTTTATGGCCGCGCTTTCCCACAGCAATAACAATCATATTGGATGTGGGATCTGCACTTCAGGTCTGGAGAAGGGACTTCTCTTCTTTATGCGCTTGATAATAAAAATTTTTGGGGCAACGACATGTTCATTGGCCAAACTTAATCGAAACACACACAACCAGAGAGAGAGACACGGAGACAAAGAGCTTTCAATCTATGCGATATGCGAATGGCCAAACAAACAAGCTAAATCTGCCAACTATATCCCCATTATGTATTCATACTTATTGTGCTCAGACGGGTGCTTCTGCTGGTCTGTTGAATTTGACACTTTGGAATTAATGGGACCTGCTTTTTAAGCCATTTTAAATGCATTAAAACGTTGAATTGTATTGTGAGAAGTAAAAGAAGGTTAAGTATTCCTCAACAAACTAATTCCCGGCCTTTTTGTAAGCTTTAAGTTGGCTTTAAAATTTAAGAACTTGGAAAAAGAATTGTTGGAGGTATAGTTTTTATATAAAAACCCAACTCTATCTACTTCCCCAACACCTTGTTAGGGTAAAACCAAGTTGCCCAAGTACACCCACATCTAGTTATTGTAAAAACCATTATTATATGTGTTGGTCTGCATATAAAAAGCGAAATCATCCAAGAGAAAATATGGCAGTCAGGGCCAAAGGGGGCCGTAACCCTATCATCGCAAGGGGAAGCTCATCTGCTGCTGCTGCGCTCAGCTTATCAATAAACTATAAAAAAAGGAAAGGCGTGCTAAAAAACACAAAAATAAACAAATAACACACAAAGTGCAGTGGACGCAGAAATTGCAAAATAAAAAACAAATAAAGTGACCGAAACAGTGGGGAGGAACGGACCCGACCGGACAAATAAAGGACCCGGTGGCACTGCCAGTGGCAGAATAAACCCAGATTAGCGTTCCGGCAGCCAAGCTGGCAAATAGGATTAGTGGAAGAGGGGCCTGCCGGAGCGGAGGCAAATTCCTTTGGCTTTGGCTTTGGCTTCGGCTTTTTTACGAGGCAATTCCATTTGCGTTGGCGACTCTCCCACCCTTCCCTAAGTGTTGGATGCAGTGATATTGTACATGTGTTTGGGTATACGCACTTGCAATTTAATTTTGACCTCCTCCAGGATGATGTTGCACGTGAAAAAGGACACGGCTATCGTTGGCACTTCGCTCTCGCTGCGGTGTAGGGTGTTCTTTATATACCGGATGACCAGACGGGTTTTGCCCACACCTGTTAAGGGGAAAATAAATATGTTATTTTTTTTTAAATATATTTTTAAATGGAAAAATATTCTTAAATGGTTTTAGGGCCTATTTGAAAGCTATTTATTTGTAATGCAGCCTCAAAATTCTAAAGCTTACTCATAGAAAATGTAATTCTTCAACAAGAATAGCCTGACTTCCTACACGTTTGATTATTATTTGCTCATAATCCCTCACAACTTATCAGTTTCTTTCAACGAACGCGCCACAGCACACGCATTTATTGACCACTGATTAATCATGGCTAAAAAATAAATAAATAAAAAATAAATGAAACAACAAACAAACAAAATTGGAGACGCACTAGCCGAGCAAAGGTGGTAAACACTGATAAGGAAATCGCGTACCAACTGCAAAGTCTTTGTTTGCGGCTCGGAAAAGCCCCTTACTTCTCAGATATCCACAGTATATGTGCACTGAATCATCTTGGAAAGAACCGATTATATGCTAAATATGTCTGTGTCTCCAGCACAGTAACGCCTGTCAATCTGTGAATTCCTTTGTGGCGAAAATTAAGCTCATCCACTTGAATACGTATTGCTTGTTCAATGTGTTTGAATATATCCACATCAGTGTACATACATAGGTGTCTTAGGTAAACATTGGCCTTGGGGGACAATTTAAATATTGACATTACAAATGCAACAGCCGATATTAGTCTGAGTTTTCGAAATTACCTAAAAACATAGACAGTAGAGAGTGCTTACAGGGAAGTATTTACAGGAAAATAATTAAAAATTATGCCAATTAAAAAATGGAATTCGTACAAATTAGATTTTGCAAGGATTTTAAACAGTTTTTATAAATAAATGCAAAAACTTTACAGGCAAGAGATTATAAACATAGTTGTGTGACCCCAATCTAGTTAATGAACTTGATAACACTTAATAGAACTCAAAGTACTATAGTCTTCAGCTTAATATACACACTTTTAGTATAAAAATCTAACTAATGCAATAGGAATCTAGAAATTATTAGCTTTCCCCCTATTCTAAACGTTCCCTATAGGCAGGACTACCTGTCTAGCTCTAGACACATCCGAGCTAGGGGGCTGCAGGGACTCCCCCAATAAAGCCTTTCGGATGGCTCATCCTCAGATTGCAGATTTCGAATTCCGGGTTAGGGGCTTCCCCTCCACGCCCAGTCCAAGGCTGCGGCTTATCGGCTCTCCCTGCCTCCTCGAGAGTTGAGACTCTTATCAATTGCAAGAATAAGAATTACTTGCATTATGCGGATCGCTGACATTTTATATAAATGAAAGCCAAAGAGGCATTATATGAATGGCCTGGGTTTTTGTACTCACCTCGCGAGCCCAGCACCACCACTTTGCCCTCAATTCCGCGCATCTCGCCGAGATTAGCGGATTAATCGCATTGCTGGATGACGTTTGCTTTGGGATGATGAGTTGTTTGCTCCGCTGCTGCTGGTTTCGTTGTTGTTTTTGGCTAATAAGGCCAATGGCTCAATTTTTGTAGGTCGTCCGTGTAATTTGCGATCTTACGGAGCTTGCTGTGTGTGGTTCCTCGCTCACAACTGAATTTATCGCTCTCGGTGGGGACTTTGGGGCGGGCGCTCCGATTGAACGCGCTCTGTCAGCAGCAAAGATAAAAGATTTAATAAATTTTACGTTTTGTTGTTATTATACAGCAAACAGCTGATTATCAATGCCAGTGTTGCGAGCTGGAAAATCCCAGAAATAGCGCCATCTGGGATGTGGGTCAAAATAGCGTCGGTGAGTTAGCGTCGAAACGGAACGGTGGGAATACGGAACGGTGGGAAAACGGAACACGGAGACCTTTTTTATATTTTATTTATTTTGTAAATAAGTCACTAATTTTAAAAAAATAAACTTTCAGCATGTTGAGATGCACATGCATCTGGGCACACAAAACGCACAGTCGCCAATGGGGGCAACGCTGAGCAGCTGACTGTGGCTTTGGCCGCGCAATTGAAAATCTTTACGTCATGACAGGACGTAACGACATTGTAATTCCACGATGGCAATGACAGCTTTTATTAAATTAAATGAGTTAACTGTATTAAAATATAACAAATAAAACTTTAACCACCATATTTGGTTCCATTAAGAATTTGTTTGATTAAATTAAAACAAAATTAAGTCCTTTGTTTGTGTATGTTTATAGCCAAGCCATTTTTATATATTTTTCTTACACATTTGATTACAGTTTACAGCTTACAGTTAACAGCTAAAATGATTGCATTCGAAATTGTTTCGTTTACAGGGATCTATGCGCATCTATGTATATATTTTGCTAAGAATCAATCTCTCTTTCTTTAAATATTGGAGATTAGGCTTTATTCGTTACTCGTTTGCTATTTAGTTCGCTCTGCCTCGCTCTCCCGTTCCCGTTCAGATCCATCTATAAGGCTCATCGTCCCTCCAGCGTCGGAACTCAATCTTGAATCTAATTGATTTTGAATTGAATTTCAAAGAGAGATTAGATCGCAATTGCTAAGCTAAGGGCCAATTGGGTGATAAATACAGCACAGAATAATCAAAATTATCAGAATATATATCAATATCAACGACATTACAATTACAAATTACGAAATTACACAATTACAGACAAATGCCAACTCAACTCAACGATTAAAACTGAAACAAAGGCAAGCGCACAGAAGCAGCATTTGGCGGCGGACGACAATTAACACATGCATCTGCGATCTGTTTCAACAGTTTTGCGTAACAACTAAAACACTAAAAGTAAGCTTTAATATCTAACCGGCACCCAGCACCCTGTGGCGTCGTCCCGCCGGAAGTAGTGCGGCCGATTGTCCCTGAAGACGGTGACGGCGGGGAACTGGTTCTCCTGGATGAATTTGATGGTGGCACGCGTCTGAAAAATGGTTATTAAAATATATATAACAGGTTCTTGTCAGCGGGGTATTCACACGCATACACACCTGGGGCGCAAAGTGTGGCGGCTCGACATCGGGACTGGAGGACAGGTGCTGCAGCAGAAACTCATCCGTTTGAGAGAGCCACAGATCGGCGCCACGCAACGGATCATAGTTGAAGGGTCCAATGCGAAGCATGCCCAGCGAGGAGTCGTATACATCGAGGACCTGAAAGAGTCATATCCAGCATTAGTTACGTGTTATTTGTAGGGAGCCAAAGGCTTGTTTTACTTACCGATTGCGCTCCCATGAAAATGCGTGCATCGCGCAGCTCCCGATCGGGTCCTCGGTCCGGGAAAGTGGCCGGAAAGATCTCTCCAGTCTTGATATTCACGCCAACACCATAGATAATGGGACAGTTGATCTCGCCGCGCATCATGGTGTTCAGATCGCCCACGCAAGCCTGCGTCAGATCGATTTCGAGATGGTGATTGTGGAATGATTCTGGGAAGAGAAAAATAAAGTTATTAGAAATCTAGGAAGGTAGTTTTAAGGCTTTAAAGCAAGTTTTTCATAAAGTTTTTAGAACGAAAATATTATTTTCTCCCCTCTCAACTCACGCATGATGCTGAAAAAGACCTCCTCGCCGTAGTTATTGACATCCCGATAGCCACCAATCAACTGCAACTCGATGCGACCCTCTGGATAGCCCACGGCCAGCTCCTGCACCCTTGTTACCATAGTGCCCACAGCCTCGTCCACACCGCTGCCATCAAAGTGGGCCAGAGCCACGGCGCCCGATCCTGTCGGAAAGAAGAGCAAAACCAAAGGTTAATTAGCCAAATGAGCCAAATTTATGGTAGCAGGAAATGGGAAACCTTACCGGAATGCCGGACCACGACGATAATACAGGTGGTGGCATCGTCGGCGCCAATGATGTTGACGTTCTTGTCGTGCGGGGCTGAGGCGGCCCATTCTCGCTGGCCCACATACAGCAGGCCCACCGGACCCACCGACTTGGCCTGAATGGAGTGCAGCTGCTGGGCGTAGTCTCTGTAGACGGGATGCTGCAGGAACAGGCTATTGGTGTTCATGGGGCAGTCGTCCTGCAGCACTCCGTTCAGCACGAGCACCATCCTGGCTGTCGTCGCTTCCTTCCAAGGGTTTCGATTTCAATTACGCGGAGATTGTCTTGGGCAAGACAAGTAGCAGGCAACTGGAAAAGACAAACAGAATGAGTTAGAATCGAATGGGAGCTGCATCGCCTCCTTGGCAGGAACAGGCAACTGCCAGCACAGAAGCAGCGGCATAAAAATCAATTTACGATGCCCGCAACCGCAACAGATTTGCATGTTTGATAATAATTTCATGCAGTCAGCCGCAGTGCGGGCCAAGAAATATGTTTACACCTCGATTCTGATCCCTCCTCCGCTGACTCGTAAATTTTATCCAGCTCGCAAAATAAAAATGTCAAAACTTGGGGCCCGGAGGCTGATTCGATTCCCTGTTTCAGTTTAATTCAGCAGAGCCAACTCACAATGGACGTCTTGAAATTGGCTCGCACACAGAGAGAATATTGTATGAAATTGTGTTTCAGTCTGAAAAATATAATCTGAATTTTTTATTTTTGTGTCCTAAAATTTATTTTGTAACCAGAGAATTTCTATAACATCAAATAAGTATCATTAGGTTAAGGAAGAGTTAAACTATTGACACAATTTGTGCCGCCCAAAAGGGGGACTCGTTTCCCTCGACTCGTGCTCCTGCTCCTCTGTGAAAATCTAATAAAACAATTAGAAGGCCATCGAGGGGTCATCAATTTACGGAGTGATACCCACTACCCTCATATGGAGGCGCTGGCAATTGAGGCAAACACTTGAAGTCACAGATGTCACACGAAAGTTAATAACCATTAAGTGGCGGCGACAGCGAATTAACCACCAAATGAACATCAAATTTAATAGAATTTAATAATAATAATGACCAGCAGCAGGCAGCACCCTGTTTTCGAGTGCAATTGCAATACGCCAGCTGAGTCAGCGTCTGTGTAATTGAATTATTTACCTACGGATGCTGTCTAGTTTCAATTAAGCGAAATAAAGACAAGCTAAAGTTCAAGTATGGACGTAAGAGCCTCTCATAAACATAAACAAATACATGGACAGCGGCAGCAGTGGGGCGGCAGCGGAAAACTGTCTCGAAAAACAATTGTCAGGGCTAATTTTCAATGCAGAAATCGTTGTCTGCCTTCCAAAAATAAAACCAGCAACAACAGACTAAACAACAAAAAGCAGTACAAACAAAAGCCAGAAAAGAATCCCAGTCAGGAACAACACTATTAAGTCGGGAAAACAATGGAAGAACTGCTGCTGTGGTTGTGAGGGAAAACCAAACAGCAAGCAGAACGTGAAGAGCTTGCTTGGGATGCTGGAGCAAGCTCTGCTGACTCTGGAGCAGGATAGCAATTGTTATGCCGGGTCTTTGGATTTAGATTTGGCTCTGGCTCCGGCCAGGTCCTCGTCTTTTTTGCCTGGAAGCAATTTAGCCGCGATCATGCATGAATCTTGATTAGATATTCAACGAGAAATAATTTGAAAATGATGACAGTTGGCGATAGGCGCGCGCTGCACTCGCAAAGCCGAAAGGATGGATGGTCACAGTGAGAGAAAGGGATTTCTTTTTTGAACTAAAACTCTGGAAATATACTTTAGATGTGCCTTTTAGAGGCATTTTATCTATCTATTTTTTTTATCTAACTCAATTTTATAAAATTCAACTGGAAAACTTTACAATATTACTTTATATTTTATAGTTAAAGGTTCTCCCTATTACTATGCCTCTTTTTCCCTGTGCATCCCTACTCAAGCTGCTATCCGCTGGAGCTGGAAAAGGAGCAGAAGGCGAAGCCCCAGCGATCTATGTAGGTGAGGCAGGATGACCGAGTTTCCCAAAAAAAAAAAAAAGAAAAAAACTGATTCCTAATCAAAAGACAAAAAAGAGTTCTGTTGACTCTTGGCTGAGCGGGCGGTCTTGCCAGTCACTACTTCGTGTCCGGGCCAGAGATTCCCTCCACTTGATATTGAGGGAAACTGGGAAACTGAAAAACCTGAATGCCAACAAGGAGTCCTCCTCCAAGCTCAATCCCAAGGCCCGCGTGATCGATGGCAGGCAGTCAGCAGCAGCGCGAAAGAACGCGGCAAACAAGGCCATCCAGAAACGTTTCAATTCATTAGGCGGGCGACGAGTCTATTACGCCTGCCCAGCCGAGTCTAGATATATATATATATATATATATATATATAAGTACTGGCGGTACGGAGAACAACTCGTTACGGTTCGGACTTATAACAATCACAAATTATGGGTTGCATGCCGGGGAAAATGATCTTGTAGATTTAACACTGATATAGCCGGGGCCGAAAACAGGTTCCATTTGTCTACTGGCCCGGGCATTCTTGGCCACGAATGATTGATGGCAATTTTGACGAGCAGCAGTTGCAGTTGCAGTTGCTGTTGCCACTGACAGACAGCAGCAGCAGCTCCAACAGCTACAGCAGCTTCTATTCCTTTGGGTTCTCTGGGTAATCCACACCGAGTTCTCCTCATCTGTCCAACTGTTTCTGTTAGCTTCTTGCCAGCCCTTTCTTTACACGACACAAATGTCAACAAAAGCGGGAACAAATTTCAGCCAAAATACGAGTAAGGCCGCAAAACCAGTTCGTCTGAAATTCCGGCCAAAATAAAGAAATTGCAGGCGGTAAAGCAGCGTCAGCAAAGCAACATGTGACAGCAGGAGTCAGTGGGTACTCCAGAGTCGAAATATAAGACCTTGAAATACCTGGTAATTGCTTAAGAAAATTAAAAGATCGGAAAATAAGCCTTTCAGGGGATTATTCTAGTTCAACTCCCTTTGAAATTTGGTATTTAAGTTCAATCAATTTTAGCTTTCAATCATCCTACTCCACAATCCATATACCCTTCTTTTTTAGACAATAAAAGGTACCACAAACAAGACCTGAGGGGGAGGAATCAAAGCGACTTGGATCTGGCCAAAATCTGAGGCTTCATTGGAAGGCCTTCTTCCGGGTTCGTGATTTTTCCTTTGTTGCTGCTGCTCCTGCTGCTGCTGCTCCAGCAATTGTTGCTGTTGCTCCCGCTGCCGTTGAAGTTGTCATTGTTTTCCACACACACACACATTTCATGGCCAGCATGCGGAAATATTGCCGGAAAATTAATTTCAATCGTTTGTTAATCGAAAGATAACTTTATAAAGGCTGAATCTGCACACTGACAATTTAATTTGGTTGCTGTTTTTGGCCCTGGTCCAGGACTAGGACCAAGACCAGGTTTTTGGCCCAAACGTGACTGCCAATTGACTTCCACACAATTTCGGTTTGGCACGCAAATATCGTGAGGCTGGGTTGGGGCCACCTTCCGATTCCGAGCTCTCCCCCAAGAAATGGTCACCAAAAGAAACAAAACCCAAAGAAAAAAAACGAAAGTCTACATTGAGTGGAAGCTGGGCCTCGTGTTCCTCTTTGGCAACTACAACTTTTTGGGATGCCAAAAAATCCACCGAATTGAAGTTGACATTTCTGGCCATGTTTTTCGTGTCTGTAGATTTTTTTCTCTCTTCTATATATCGCAAAAGATGCCAAGACTTGCATGGAAACTTGCTTGGCCAAAGAATCCAAAGTCTATAGACAGAGAATCGCTGAATAGCTCTAATTAGAATTGCTGTTGGTCGTGCTCCCCGTGGTTCAATGTCTTCACGTTGGCCGCCAATTCAATTGAAAATCTATAATTCCATTCCAGTTAATGATTAATGATGATAGGTTCATTATACGCGTACTGTCATCGCCGTCAGTCAATTAGAAATGCAGGGACAGGGAAATAACTATGCCAGTTGATCATTCAATTAGATTTATGGGGAGGAGTGTCAGGTATTGAGGAGGTAAGAATATATCAGAGGATCTGAATATACATATATCTATAGGTTTTTAAAATATATTTTCAAGAGTTTGTAGAGAGATATTTAGACTTGTTTGTTGTGCTCCTTGAACAGCTTGAACAACAGCAGCAGTTTTCAAACCTAGAATAAATAAGCCAAAGCTATGCTAATTTAAAGTTTTGCTTTTCGATGATTTTCAAAGTAAATCACTAAATCAAAAGCATTCAAAACATCAATCAAGCTTTATTCATTGAGTGATTTTAATTTGGAAGATAAATCACGGAATTAAAAGCAAAAATAGCAGAAACAACAACAAATAAATTAAGAAATTAACAGAAAAACTATTATGTAATTTAAGCACTGGGAATAAATCACTAAATTCAAGATCCCACACAGTAATTCCAGCTCTCAGGATACAACACTCCCTAAGTGATTTTAATTCACAGGATAAATCACCTATTTAGTGCCATTTTCATTGCACAATTTCCCAGAGACTTTGGCTGCCGGGCCAAAAAGGAAATCCATTTTCACACAGCGCCAAAGAGGCCCAAGTTGGGTGAATTCTCACTAAGTCTCTTGTCCCATTACTAAGTTAGGATCGTCTCTTGTGGGCTGCCTGCCGTTGCCGTTGTGTTACTGTCTTGTAGTATCTGCTAAGTTGCCGCTGTCTCTGTATTTTTTAGCGAACACTCCTCCTCCTTATCCAAACCCATTCCCAGCCAACCAGCTGCTGCTGCTGTTGTTTTTTCCTTATTTTATTTTTATGGCTGCTTATGCAAATGCAAAGCGACTGAGACTGCGACTCCAACTCGGACTCGGACTCGGAAACCCGGAGTGTGCGTAAACGTTTGCGCCTTTTGTTCACATTGACTTGGCTGTGGCTGTGTCTCGGGTCCGCCGCCGTCATGTCCAGTAATTAGCATAGCACACAGCGTCTCTCAGTCCGTCCATCCGACCGTCCCCCCAAAAACGCAGCTGTAGATTGTTGTTTCTGCTGCCGCGGACGCTTGACAACCGCGGCACTTTGTTTGTCCTCACCGCGCAGTTGCACTCGTCAAATATATGCCCCTCGCGCGTCGGTTGGCATTAGCCGAAACCAAAGTCTGAATCTCGGATCTACACACTAACTAAGTTAAACCCGTTTGACTTTTATGGGCTGCGCTTTAGCCAACTGAATCAGTTGCCTTGATTTACTGTGCATATTCGCAGAAAATTGCAGCGATGAGTGTTGATGAAGGGAAATTAATGTGGAAAGGGTTAAGATGGAATTATTATGTTTAAAGATTTTTAATATGTACGACTATTAATTACTTAACAGTTTTGTGAATAAATATTCGTATTTTGTTAACATTATCATGAAAGGAATTTCAAAAGTTATAGGTTTATCAACTTCTTAAGTCACTTTTATATCTCCTTTAAAAAAGCCATTCATTTGTGCAAATTCCCCCTTAAAAAGGTAATATAAAAGTATTATTTTTCAACGTTCTCAACGTCAAAACCATTAAAACCCAAAGCTAATTTCATTTTACACTTTTACTAATTACCAATTAAGAGCTTTTTTGGCCCACAGTAAAACCTCGCTTAGCAAATCCTACTTTCCTGCGAATTCCGATCAAGGATTGCCTACTCCAGTTGCGTTTTGTTCTCTTGTCTGATGAGCCGCCAGCGTAGAATATTTGCCAGGGCAATTGGACATGTTTTCCGTGGGCTCATTTCGGTTTATTATGGCCAAAACAGAGAAAACAGAGACTCGAAGACACACAGACATTTGGCCAACAACTGCAGCAGCAGCAGCAGCAGAGAGGAACGACAAAAATCCACAGCAGTCGACTGGCATTTACAACATGCCTACAACGTGGTAATGGTAATGGCAGACCAACTGTTGCACTACACAGAGGGAAATATATACTTTGAATAATTTGGGTGGAAGTCTGAAGAGATCTGCTTTGTTAGGTAATTTTTTTTTATAATTTTTCTTTTAATAATTCTAATTTTTTTGAGTAAATATATAGATTTATTAGAATAAATCTTTCAGATTTTAGGATTTACACATTTAAGTCCCAAAATATAATTTAGTTTCATTAAAACAGCATTGCAACATAGCTGCCAATGGACAATATTTAAATAAATAAACTTCAGAGTACACCTTTTATTAAAGTATCTCATAATTTCTCTCAGTGCCCTGCACCACTGCGGCGGCATGTCTTGGAATACCAAATTTTATAGCGGTACACTGCTAAATATTTTGCAGCAACAGGCAACACAGGGCGAAAAGACAACAGACAACACAGCAACAGCAGTAACAACCACAAAAAAAAAAAACTGACTACGTGCGGGGGCGGAGGTTTGTTTTTATAGCCGCCCAGCCAACCGCCCAATCGGCCCTCCCCCTTCGCCTCAAATACATATATACTATAGGCATATGTATGTTCGTATGTAGCACCACCGGTTTGATCTTGGGCATTCATTCCGCATGCGGCACTATAATTTATAACAACTGCTGAAGGCGCTCGCCGAATGTGCGACTTTGGCAACTTGCGACTCTCGCGGCTCCATCTCCTCGGATTCTTCTCTTCTGCAGCCTCCCAGTCCCAGTCCCAGTCTCCTGTCTCCTCCGAGTCTTTTCAGTTTCTTTTATTTCCTCCCCCTGCCCGGCATACGAGATGCGTTCATCCTTTGTGGCCAGAAATTGCAGTGCATTGTTTGGCTTTGCCTCTGGATATACCCTTTTGAGAGGGGTATCTCTTGGTTTTTGGTGAAATTAATTAATTGAATTTATTTTCAATTGATCATAGGTTTAATTAGTTTATTCTATAATTTTTAAACTGATTTAATAGCCGATAAATAATAGGAAATCTTTTTTAAAAGCATTTAAATCGTTAAAATATGTCATTTTCAGGTTCACTAAAGCATGCCCTTAAATGGCCTTCCTTCTTCCTATTCATTTAATTTTATTTATAAATAAAAATCATATTTAAATTCTTCCCTATTTAATACACTTCCTAGAGTATTCACCTATCACCATGGCCTGCTCCACCCTCGATTCTGTGGAGTGGCAGGCACGCCTCTATCTGCAATGTGCGATCTATTGCGACGGGCGCTTTCCTTTGAGCGGAGCAACTTGGCCTGTGCGATGACTGCGCGGAGCCTGGCTGGGATTGCCTGGGATTGGACGGTCGGATAGTTGGATTGGGTCTTCGCCAGGAGGGAGCATCTAATGGCCCAAACGGACGCAGCTCCATTTCACCTGAGATTGATAGCAGTTGACGTTCGGCTTGGTTTCCTTTACAAAGGGATTTCGAAAGAACGCAGACAGCAGCCTTTATGATATGGCCAGGTGAAATATATATATATTTCTGATCTGAATAGATATTTCCTTCAACGCTGCCCCTGCCGAGTGTGTGTGTGTCTCTCTTTTATTTTCCAGCATGATTTATAGGAAGCGATTGCGCATTTTGCAAATTACGATGTCTCGGGAGCTCTCGGGGATTACTCCCGATGCCGCTGCCTCTTCTGCCCAGGCATTATTAATCCCTGAATGCAGGCGACCACAATAACATCATCATCATCATCATGGCTGCTGCTCCTGCTCCTCAGTTGATTGAATCTTTTATGTGTGGATTTAGGAGCCCATCAGCAGACGTAGCCCGAGTTGAAATTAAATATTTATTAAATCGACAGCACACACACACACTATATTGCATATAAATCAGCTTAAAAACTATTCAATGAATATTCCAATCAATAGACACAACAACAACACATCCCAAAGGGAAGGCGCTAGTGGTTACTGAAGCTTTAGAAAATCTCTGACCCCTAACCCAAGTCCAAGGAGGAAATTAAAATGCTGACCAAATGAGAGAGATGACCATGGCTGGCTGAGATAAGTGGAAAATGTATTTTCACTCGGGAGAAGTCATTGGAAGGGATATATGTATATAGCTTGAGTTTTATAATTAAATTTTGGGAAATGATAAAATTTTTAACGGATTTTTAATCATTAATTAAATATAAACCAGGAGAATAAAAATACTATCTTTAATATGCAAATTAAAGCTGCTGCTATAAATTCTACTATATTTAAGATCCCTTATAATGATAACAAATACTTTTTCCCAGTGATACAATTTCCCTTCCATCTTAAAATCTCCTGTAAAGACATCCTCTTTTTCCTCCCTGTTCGAGCAACCTTTCAACTTCCTGTCGAGAATCTATTGCAGCAATTATGTCCTTTTCTTGTAAGGACCAATGTGACGAGTGACCAAGCTTCCGTCGGGCAGACAAGGAGGCAAGTCCAAGGAGTCGAGGTCCCTTGCCCCCAAAGTCATTGTCCTCGGGTTACACTGACCAATTTCGAAACGAAAAGGTACAAATTGAGCTGCACTCACCTGCCAAAAGGGGTTATGGGTTTGCAGTTGGAGTTCGACTTCGGGTTCGAGTTAGTTTAATTAATTCAGCATCAGCATCGGCATCGGCAACGAGTGAAGGCTGTAAACAAGCCGCCTTTGACAGTTTACTCGAAAGAGGTGTACAGGCACTTGTCGTCAGTCAGTTGAGACTCGAAGAGACTCTCTAGCTGGAGGGAAAATCTCCCGAAAATCACACACAAAACTGAAAACTAAAAGAACTTTGACCCTTGACTTGGCTGAGCGGAAGAAGCAGTCCCTCGTGCGAGTGGAGAGCTGCCTTCAATTAGCGCTTTGGACACAGATATTAGTTGGAAAAACAGTTACTCCAATTTTTAATGGCATTTTTTTTTTTTGCTTTTTGTAACTGGCAGATAGAGAGAGAGTTTGGTGTTGGCACATCTATGGGTTGTACTACATCTTCGGAGTCTGTGTCGGCTGCCATAAAAAAGATCTTCGAAGGAAAAACTAATTACACAAGTCGTAAAGTGTTAACAAACCACAAAAGGCAAAGCCAAATGAGTTGGGGACTGACTCACGCCTAGAAAATCGTATATATTCATATAAACATATATTCAAAATATATATTTTAAAGTGCTTGAATGGTTATATAGGAGAATTATCAATGTTTTGATTAGATTAGATTTCGTAGAAACCAAAACATTGTAATCAGCTTTCAGTATTCTACTCTATTGAAAGTGTCCCAAAAATAGTTATTCTTAAACAATTTTTTAAAGAAAAGATGAATTATTGTTGTTATAGATTAGAATTCTCCTAAAATATATAAATAAAATATTCGTTTAATTTATTTTTTCTACTTTAGCTATTTAAAATAAAACGAAACCATTTAAGTTATTTTTTCTCTCCCCTTTATGAAGATGGCCAAAGCACAATTATTTTTAGACCGGCTAATATTGATCATCCAGCCGGGGCTTGATTGATCGCCAGGGATAGCTAAGCCGCCGAAGACTGACTCCAGCACAGACCATGATCATCGACTGCACTGCGAGTGGGGAGGATCGAGGATCGCAGATCGCGGATGGCGGATCGATCCATTGGCCGGCGAAATAAATTGTTGCTACACGTATAAGACATCGTGTAGGACAAGTTAAGACAACGATCTGCTCGCCTCTGCAGCTTCAGCTGCAGTCCAGAGCCTGGCTTTCGGCCAAGAGATCCGCATCACGTGGCGTTGTGCTCGCCGCAGGATCGCCGGCCGAAGATCTCCTCCTTTCGGCGTGGACACTATTGCGCAGTGTGTCTATATCATTAATTAATTTAATCACTCGAACATGATTCCGCTGTGCGCCTGTTCGCTGTCAGTTGTTCTCACAAAAGTTATTAATTTCCTCAGAGAGGGGAGGGGGGAAGGAAAACTGATCGATAGGCGGGGAAAACCCGGCGGAGAAACTAAGATAAGCGCTCGCACACTTACTCTCCCGCTCTCTATCTCCATCTCTGAATGGAACAGTTTACACAATATAGATCTCTGATGCATATTGCTGAATAATCAGCCTCGCCGGCTTATCAGCTCTTCTAGCAGCGCTCCCATCCCATCCAATTCGATCCTCGGACAGCATCCCATAAATATTAACGATCTTCGGGCATTGCGAGATAAGAGAGCGTTTTATTTTGGTGACTGTCACGGGTCTGAAGTCGGGGAATTCGAATCTGGACAAACGGATGGGCCCCTCAGATAGATTCCGCTCACTTTCATTGGGTTCTTTAGGGGTTTACAAAGGGTTCGTTTCAGGAATAGTCAAGGATTTGTAGCCCTAACTGAGGAGTTTCTGGGGAAATATAAAGATACATATAGGATCCCCCTCTTAAGAATACAAATTTTGTTTTTTTAATGAATTTTTGTTTTGGTTTCGATTTCTATAATCATATGCTTCTTGAAATATCAACAATCTTCACACATTTCTAGGGGAGATAACAGAGCATTCTTATTAACAGAGACTCGAGTCTGAAATTCAAACTAAATCTGAGGAACGGATGTGCTTTCGAAGAGACTTAATCATTATTTTTTGGGTTCTATATGTTTACCCTTTTTTAAAGACACTTTGTTGTGATCTTCACAAAGAACTTGAGATATGAAGGAAATATTTTCTAGAATCTTTTGTGATCTTAGCTGGCACTGTCATATTAAAGATTTATCTTTATGGTTTTAAAACTTACTTAGATCCTGAATTTTTTACTGCTTTTTTGGTTTGTTAGAATCTATAAGATATATTATCTTATGGTTGGGTTTCCCTTGGAATTGTTTATTTTCACTATCTTCACTAGGCTTCTACTTAGCCGTCGGCAACTCTTTGAAATGTTTATTATACAATTTATTTTTCTAAATCTTTCTTTGTCGAAAGATGAATAATATTTTTGGATTGTTCACTTCTGTAAAGGGTTTTTCTTTAGAAGGGACAAAAGCGAGTGCACTGGATTTTCCGCGGGACGACGAGACGCGCTCAACTTCGTTCGCCTGCCAAACCGGAATGAGTCTCAAAAGCAACTGAGCTCCAAGTCGATTCCAAGTCGATGTCGAAGTGGAATGGCGAATGGACGGTCACAGTGGTGCACAGTGGGCAAGAGAGTTTATTTAGCAGATGAAATTAACACAAGTAGCTAAGTACGGCTCATGAGATATTTATCCCAATTTTAAAATCATTTTAATTCCTACACTTTGGCACTTTAATTAAATAAAAATCGTTTACAATTTAAAAATTATATTTTAATAGAAAATATGGATATTTAACTCTTATTTTCTTTTTAAAAACCCCAACAATAAATATAAAAATATTATTTAAGTCCGATTTTTTATATAACTTATCCCACTTTGCCCTGAGAATACAAGAGCAGCGCCAGCGCCAGTGCCTTTGGGACAGTTTCCATTTGGGCCTGCGTTGGGCAGAAAGGGAGCGCATGCTTGTTGCCGGCAACCTAATTGGACCCCTCGTCGAGTCTCGCTCAGATCCCCAACAACACCAGAGAGAGCTCCAAGCCCAAGTCTCTCTTTTGGAGCCACTTGCTCACCCCAGCCTGGTGCGAGTGGGACGACGGCAACACGTGTTCTTATCAATCCCGGCATTGAGTGAGAGCTCTAAACTCGAGTTAGTTGAGTCTCTGATAGGACTCGGAGTGGAGTGTAATTCGATTTTGGTTTAATTTCATTAGATGCTGGTCCACTGTCGAGTGGCTTGTGGTCACTCTTTCGGTTGGGGTTGCAGTGCCTTGGCTCCTCTAATTGGTCAATGTTCAGTGGCCAGCAGCGGTTTATGTACAAATAACAAATAAATGCATTTGGAATTTGCCCCTATCTTTGGTTGAAATTAATAAAAGTGAAATAAAAAGGGTCTTTTCAGGGGAAAATTACTAGAGTGGAAGAACTTCTGTGTTTCCTAATATTTAAAAAATAATATTTAAGGTATTATAGAAACTTTATTCTAACAACAATAAAGTTTTATTAAAAACTCTACAAATAAATCAGTTATCTGATATTTATCTGTATTATAGTTGAAGTTTAAGCTACAATTTAAAAGATTATTTAATTGAAGTTAAACCAAGTGCTACTTAACTTTAAATAATTGGTATTTAAACATTAAAATCAAGCTTAACAAGATTGATGCCTCAAGGAAGACAGACAGCAATTAGCGTTTGACTAATTCATGACAGATTGGCATTTAAAGAAATCGTATATCTTAAAGCAGAAAACTTGACATTAACAGACATACCCCCTGAGGTAAGTCCTCTCGTCGAATCTAGAAGATATTTTAAGACATAAAACATAAAACCCTGCCAACCTGAAACTGGGACATCAAATGCAATCCCTTATATACATATCCTCAATCACTCTCGCCACTTCCTGTGTCCTCAACTCAATTTCCTCAAACAGTTTGCCCCAAAATTGCAACCTTTTTTTACCACAACCCCACTTGACCACTCTTTTTAGACCAACTTCATCGGGGTAAGGAGTAAGCACAAAAGCCATTACGCACCGCTGTGAGATTGTAATCTAAGCCCTCGTTATTGGAGCAGGCAGAGCAGAGCAGAGGGATTTAATTAGACAAATGTCCCACAATTTGTAATGTCATTTTTCTCAGCAGTTGCGGAAAATCCGAATGTAAAACTTTTCGGTGTTGAAAATGCAAAAGGTGAGTGCCAAGATGAAGAGCTGAGCGTGGGGAGGGGGGAGAGCTAACACCCCGAAGTAAGGAGGAAATATGTCTAATTTTGCACCATGTGGACAGTGGTCATTATTTTGGCCAGCGAGATGGTAATATGGGAGGAGGATGGTGGGGCTGTACAGGTACACCAGCAACAGAAATCTTTGGCAAGCCAGCATCTCCTGTCCCTGGTCCCCTTTTCTCCTGCTCACCGTTTACTCTTACGGAGGAGAAACACTGGAAGAAATCTAGTTTTTCGTTTAAATTTCAAACCATTTTTACTGATATTGAAAAATGATTACCCAAGGAAATAAGCTCTTTAGAAAAAAGGTTCTGTAAAAGTTGGACAGAAAATGTGACTTCGGTACAGGTCTTCTGCAAGCTTCAAGAAAACCTTAAAACCTTAAATTTAAGAAAAACATATTAATACATTTTCTTAAAATATTTGTAAATTATTAACTTGCCTTCACATATAATTTTTCCCCGTGCTTATGTGTGTGAAACCGCATGCGGTCCCCCGACAAAAAATGAGATTTGCTGACCGATGGTCATTAAAGCACATTTACAATGAGCCAAGCCATGTTGGCTTGTGGCTAACATGGTCTTAGCCACAGCCGCCGCCCCTCAGCCTCAGCCTGGTCTCCTGGCCAGCGAGGTTTCCACACACAAAACGACCAGAGACAAGCGATCAAATCGATGCCGAAATTAATTTATCTTTGGCACTCTCTGGCTACCAAAATTTGACAAATTGCAAATGTATTTGAAATTGACTGCAAGTTGTTAGATCAAGCTTCTTTGGAGCTGGAGGTGGAGGCTGGGGGCAGCGCTATAAATTGAACAAGCTAAATCCTGATACTTGATTACATTTACATTGGGCTTTTGCAATAACTTGGCATTTTAATTATGTTGTTTAATCGCAAAGAAGGGGTTAAGGAAATCATGGAAAAACCTCTTCTATTGCTGCAACTTTCAGATGAAAATATTGGTAGTAACTAAGGCTTTATGGTGCAGGATTATTGATTATATTTTATGGTTTATGGTTTAGCTTAATGCAATTTTTAAATAAAATCATATTTGTACATATTTCCTAGTTAGCATTAACTGCTGTTGGCATAAGGGAGACCCCTTCAATTAATCGTTTGAAACTGTGAACTCTGTAAGATTTCCCTGGCAATTGTCTAGGCTGAGGTCTGGCGTAAACTCAGCACCCACCCTTCCAGCGATCTCATCCAGCTCCGCAGATCACGCAGTTGATTGCACTAATTGGCAATGAGCGTGACGATCGCCAGCGATGGACATCGACAACAAGACCGATGGGGGATTGGGAAGCAGAAGCTGGATGAGACAAGCTTTTCATTCATAAAAGAACATACACACATTCACTGAGTGGACCGGAAGTACTTATTTGATTGCAAATTGTGATAGTTTCGAAGAAAAAGTGTAAACAAGAGCTTATCGATGTAGTAAAAATTAAATTACTTAAAAGATCTTATAAAGAAATGTATTTTCTAATATTGTTTGAGAGATTTTAACCATAAATTATGGGGATAATAAAGTACTTTCCGTTTAAATATAAAATATAATAGGAGAGAGTATTCAATTTTCCAGCATTTCTGTTAAGAAATTATATAGAAAACATTTTACTGAAAGAGTATCTTTTTTTTCTGCCTTTCTCAATCAATATTCCCTTCTTGTTCCTCTTCCTTAAGTTCAGTAGTGTTAATTAAAGCAAAAAAAAACGTTTAATTATTTGTTATTCGTTTGTCACAGGGGAAGTATTTCCGCCTAGAGTGAGCACACAGCTGCTCCCGTATAGGAATCCGTACCATTCCGAAAGGGGATCGCATTTCCCTGGCCAAGATCAGAGTTCAAATGCAGGCAGAAATATGTAAATGTAAATGCAGGGCGCTTGCCTCGGCCGACTGGCTGCGTGGAGCGATAAAAACAAATCGAAAAGGTAAACCACTGCTAACCGATTTCCACTTCAATTTCGAGGCTGGGTCATAAACTTGCCAGCATTGGTGGGTTCTGTAAGGGAATGGGTCACGAGCCCGGCTAAGGCTAAATGCTTGTTAAAGGGCGGCGGTTTGCCGACTGGCAAATTGTGTGGCAACCACAGAAACAAATCAGTCGGAGAGGAGGCCTCAGAGCAGCTCACAGGCCAGCAAATTGGCAAATTCGATTTGCAATTTTCGTTGTGAGGGAGAAAGAGAAGCTTTGGCTGCTGACTGCTGGGCTGCTGGGTTGAGCAAACAATTTAGAATGAAGTGCAATCGGGAGTCAGAAAAGTTGATTTGCAATTTCATGGCAGCGGCAATTTGCACCTCATCATCATCATTATTATTATTCCGGCAGAGATCGTTCTCGGCTCTCTGTACTCCGGGTGATGATCTTTCAATCGTTCAATCAGCCAACTCCACCCCTGGCGAGGCACGTGCAGGTTGCAACCTGCAACCCGTAACCCGTAAATCGGAGGAGAAGGTGAAGGCGAAGGATGATCACCTCCTCGAGTTGTCCCACATATTTCTCGCTATCTCTCCCGACAGAAACAAACTATTCGTATCATTTTTGGTATTTCACCGCAGCTGGCAGCAGGAAAAAACCAGGAAGTCTTCTGAAGTTGCTGTTGCTGCTGCTGCTGCAGCCTCCTGCAACAAGTCGCCGCCGCAGCAATGAGAAAAATTTCGCTAGATAAATAATGCATATCTCACGCACTAGCTTCGCGGACCAAAGTTGAACTAAGGCTCATTTTTGCACAGAGAGAAAGAAGGATACAAGAAATATTTAAGAATTTTATTTACAAAGCTGACAGCTTTTTAAAATGCTAAAAAACAGGTAACTATTACCGATAACTTAACGGTCGGTAAAAGGATTCAGATTTCAATCCCTAACCTTAACAATATCTTCCAAGTATTTTATGATCTTTTATAAGGATTCCTTGATTTTAATAGGATGTAAGCTAAATTCAAAGTATATATTATTCCCCCGAAATATTTCCTCTCACTGCACCGCCAAGCTGCTGCTTTTGGCCGTTTAATGAAGGCCTAGATCCGATGCCTTGGCCATAATAAGCAATGGCCCAGGCCAACAATGAAATCTTCGGCTCCACAGCCCAGGCCAATTTATGCGATGGCTTAAGTCTGGCTTTTCCAGCTCTTCGGCTGCGCTCTTTTCTTTAGCTTTTGCAGGCTGGCTTTTGTGTGCAGCCTCCCTTCTCGTGGCTGCGTGTTTCGATTTGGCGCGATTGCTTGCTTGGTTTAATTTAAGCCCTGAGCTCCGCCGCCGCAAAGATTCATTAATGTTTGATTTTAGGTGCTTTTTTCTATTTACTTATTTTCCCAAGATCAAGCGAGATTTACGCCAAATTGCCCGGTGCCCGGAGCCAGGCACCTCCTTCTTCGCCTCTATCTCAATTTCCTTTGACTGCTTTTCTATTGCTTTCCTATAGCTCTTCTATAGCTTTTCTTTCATTTATTTCTTTTTCAGCCTCTGATGCCGTCTTGATAGACAGTATTAAATTGGTTCATTAAATGCAACTGTTTGTTTTTAAGGGGAAAATTAAAAAAAAAGAAAAGTTTAGGATATACATTTTAGAGACCGATTTTTAATTTCGAACTATTTTAATGCGAGTAAGGAATAAAACATTAATTACCATTTAATGAAGATAATCCAAGTTTTCAATATTTTTATATACAAACAACGATTATAAATCAACATCGATTGCAGCGACCTTTTCCATGTTCCACAAAACATTTTCCAGATCAAAAAGGGAGGGAAATACTTCCAACCGGCTTTTTAAGCCCTTTAGCGTGAGGTACCCTATTTATCCCAACAATCCTTCCCAGTTAATTAGCTTCTTAAGACATTAACAAATGGTACCCACATATAACTGCCCAACAAAACCAATAATAATTCAATAATGACCAGCAAAAGCAACAGCAGGGGGAGAGGGAAACTGCTGGAAGCCCAGCAACGTGCAACTCGTCGTCGCCCACGCGATGAAAAGTCCGCCCAAAAAGTTACGAGGAAATTACCCAGCAAGCAGAACCCCTTGCCAGCTTATTAATAACATTATTTATGATGTATTACCACCGCCCTTGGTCCTGAAAACTGCCGCATAAGCAAATTTATTAAACATTTGTTAAAACCCAATTGAGCGGCCGCCCTTTGTTATTGTTTGTAAGTGCCTAAGTGTAATGATGAAAAACACAAGTTTACTCACATTTACATAGCACCAAATGGTTCAGCGGCGTTGACTCTTCTTCGCTTGTCACAGTTTGGGGTTTAAGCTCATTGTTTTAAGGTTTTTAGGCTAATTTTTACTTGTTAGCAGCAAACTAAATATTCTTGTTGTTTATTTTTTGCACTGAGTATGACCTCATGCAGGAGCAGAAAAAATACCATCAAATTGTGGTAAGGTGTGAAAGATACTAAGCAGCTGTTGGCGTGTCACAGTGGGATGAAGCGAGGTAAAATGGGGTTAAATTGAGGCTTTTTATATATTTTTAAACATTTATTTAAATATATTCTAATAGAATTGAGAGCTTTAACCAACAAGTTTCTTGACATTTATAAATATTAGCAGCCTTTTCTTCACATCAAAGTTGTATCTGAAAAAAATCAAAAAACAAATTTATCCTCGACACGCCTAAGATTGCATATGTTTTTCCTTTACATTTTTCGAAGTCGGCTATATTATAAAGTCAACCGATTTCAATAAAATTCACACACATGTTTTGAAACAATAAAATATACTCCTATTTCCGATATTATGACAATATGTTGAAAAATGGCTTATTTATTTAGTTTTTTCTTTACATTAACAGATGGTTTGTATGGCAGCTATACGATATAGTTGCCCGATTTGGCCCGTTCCTACCTATAATGTTAACTAGAATAAAAAGAAGACTATCTGCAAAGTTTCATTTAGATACCTTATAAATTGAGGGAGTAGTTTGAGTTTGACTAAAATTATAATACGCTACAAGGGAATATTTTCAACAACATTAATTATATATTTCCATTTAAATATATAAAAATAAAATACATACTCAACACATTATCGGTACACAAGAATACAAATGAAATAATATTTCTCGAAACATTTCTGTGTAAAGTGCGTTATATTTGATTTTGAATAATAGATTTGAAAGTAATAAATAACAACAGCTGGGTTATGGTATAAATAAAGTTACAAGTGCCGCTGGATTAATACTCCTACATTGCCTGTACCAGCATCAGAAGTTCTTCTTTTAAATAATTAAGATCCGCCTGGGCAGATGAAGCCACTCCATTTGCGCCAAATAGCAAAAGGGAGTTCGGAATGAGTCTGTAAAAAATAAAAATAAATTAATAAGGTCTTACTTAATAACTTAAGTACATTTTTAATACTCACTTGCAGTCAAAAAGTGTCTTCTCCAGGTCTTCTTCCCCTAGCTTGCCTTCGCTGGTGGCCACCAGGCTGAAGTCGAGGCTTTCATCGGCCAGGCAAGATTGCACAAACTCAAATACGTCGGCGATTTTCTCGTAAACATTGAAAGTACCCTGGGAAAGATTCACCTTATTTAAACAACTTTTGTCTTAATTTCATCATCCGGCTAAGAGCTTACCTGAATGAAGAGTCCGTTGGGGAACTTAACCCTGATTAAAGCGTAACGATACATGCGCAGATTGCGCTGCTCCTCGCGGTCCCTCATGGCTTTGGTCCTCAGCATTTGGGCCTGGGCAATGGCCTCCGAGCGCAGTTGCTGCTCCTTCTTGATCTCCTCGGGTGCCAGGCGATAGAACTCATCGGGCAGGACAACTCTCCGAGCCTGCGATGGCAGGAGAACCTTTATATTTCTGTCCAGCTCCAGGTGAATCGTCTCAGAGTTCTTTAACGCCTCCACCAAAGTGGGCAAGTCGAGATCCTGTTCCGTTTGCTCTCTGGTCCACAGCAGGAACTGCTCTCCATCAATCTCGACCTCGCTGAAGCCAGCTGCCTGGAGAACATCCAAAGCGCCCTCCACGTAGCGCACCTTTTCGCTGAAGATCTTGTTGGACATGCGTATCTTGCAGAACTTCTCCTCGGTGGGACTGTTGATGAGGTTCTCCAGATACCGAATGAGCGTAGCAATGCACTCCTCCGCTTTTTCCTTCACATTGCAATTTTGGATGATCAGGCAGGCGGTGAGGCCGCGATCTCCCTCCAGCTGCTGGTACAGGAACTCCTTGATCTTGGCCTTCCACACGGCTTTGGGTAGAATCTCATCACTGATCAAGGGACAGCGGAAGAAGACTCCCTCGCAGGCCAGGTTCCGATTATCGCCGCCGGAAGCACTGGTGCTCAAGGCAGAGGCCTCCACACTCGCCTGCTGCTCTTCCTTCTGGCGACGCTCGGCCTCCAGTTCCCGCTTGGCCTGAGCCTTCACCGCCGACAGCGAAGTGTTGAAATCCCGCGAGGTCTTCTTGTCAATGCGAGCCAGTGCCGCATTGGCAGCCTGCCTGGCCTCGTTGCTTATCTCATGACGCTTGGGTGGAACGTAGGCTTCGTACTTTTTGCGGGAACCAGAGCCGGAAGGAGCAGAGTGCTCCTGCTTGGGGGCATTCAGCTTGTGGCCCTCGCCCATTCCGCTGCCCGTGAGCTTTAGCTGGAAGGGAAGTGACTTTTAGTAAGGGTTGGGAAGTAATAGGTAAAAGCTCACCTTAAAGGCCGCTGCCTCCTCCTTCTTGCGGCTGAAGAACTTCTTGATCTTGGACATGTCTACCTTAAATGCGTGGTGAGTGTTCCTTGGGCAACTTTAACTTCGCCACCGACAATTTAAGCTCCTCAATTTCCTTGAGAGTGCCTGCAAAAAAGGAATTTGTTACCATCATACGAAGAAAATGCGCACTTTTCGCCCCCTACTTGGCCTGACAAACTTCTCCGTGATGACCTGGCCGTAAACAGACCACGAATAAGCGATGAGGACGCAAGTGCCCAGCAACAGGACGAGCAGGACCTTCAGAAGCGTGGCCTGTAGATCCGTGAAGGCAATGGGTCCGTTTTGCCAGCTAAAATCACCCGTCAAGGACTCGAATTTGCCTCGCAGCCCGACAGCCGCCTGTAGTGCAATGCCAGCAAAGAGCTCCACACGTTCGGCGATCGTCTGCAGGGTTATGTTGAGGGACTCCACGTTCAGGTTGAAAGTCATTTGCCTGGCGGAGGACTCTGACGTGATGGCTTAAACGTTTTTTAATGATTTTCTTTGTTTATATTTGCAGCATTTCTCCTTTGGACTTTTTTTTTATTAATTTATTGTTGTTAGTGTGACCGAAATAGCGTAGAAGTATCGATAATATGTATTACTAGAAGGCAACAATCGATAAAAAAAAACCGACATATTTTCAGGTAGCGCAGAAGCAATTAGCGCCAGATTTGAATTTGAGATAAGGATTTTTTTATACTTAACGCTTTGACCTTATTCGGATTACCTTGATTTTTGCACGTGCATCCTGTTGCTTATTGAGAGAGCTTACCTTAGTGAGTGCCTGTGGGCCTTTTGAGATTGCACCGGAAATATTTGCTTCTATCGTTTTGAGATCTGGTTATTTTCGATTTAAATTTAAGTGTTTTTTCTTAAATGTTAGAAGGGATTTACTATAAAACAGTTTTGGAAAAATAGGAAAGTCTTGATTAATTTTAAATAATTTTAAAAGGTTTTCAAATAGATTTCCATTTTTACTTTTAATGGAAATGAAGAAAATTAACTATGTTCTTAATTTTTATTGAAATATATTACCAGCTTTCTTACTTCTCTCTCTTTATATTTAAAATATATACCAATTTAAAATGCAAATCAGTATAAGTAACGATCTCATTTTTCGCCGTGTGATTACATAATTATTATTGTTTTTTTTTTGGGGAGCCCACACGCCCATTATTTATATGCAGGGCTCCCAGCCAGCCAGCTGTCGTAATTGAATGATTTTCGATCGTTTCGGCAAGTGCTTTTGCTTCCTGTAATTTTCGGCGATTTGGGCTGCGTTCGTTCCCTTTACTTGTCTTTCGCCTTTTGCCAATTGATTTTCGATCCTTGAGCTGACGAGGATCTCTCCTTCTCCATCTCCATCTCCAGCTCCATGGCCATTACCCATCTCCATCTCCAGGCGGAGAGATCACGCTCCAGTGGTGCGATGCGGGACGGGGGTTGGACCTGGTAGTTGGGTTCAACAGCCAAGAAGCGGCAGAAGCAGCACCGAAAGAGAAATCTCTTGCAGCTTATGGCTTCCGTATGCGCCATGCCTCGCGCTCCACTGGCTGAGCAGCGTCGTCGTCTTCGTCTTTCTGGGCCTTCAGTTTACGTTTTTGTGGCTTTTTCTGGCTTTCTGCAACTTCAATTACACCAGACAGACACAAACAGATACAAATGTCTATTCTATTTCGCTTTGGTTTATTTATGCTGGCTCATTTTTCTCGGCGACGGCTAGGCAAAATGTCGACGACTTATAATTCGAGCAGCGTGTAAGAAAGATTTTCCCTCCTTCTCGTTCTGCTCTCTCTGCGGTCCGTTGGTTTTTGCCAGCCATCGCAATCAGCGGCGGCTCCAAGGCGTGGCGTAGCTGCTGCTGGAGCAGAGCAGTATCCCGATCTTTCCCAGCTCTCGAGCTCAGCCCAGCCGCCTGTCCATGGCCATTATATCTATCACCATCACGCGATATGTTCTCACTTGCAGTGAACCTCCAAGTGCCCATCATTCAACGTCATTTCCAGACACACAAAGAAATTAGAGCAGAGATCAAGCTGGAAGTCGTGTCTTTACGATCTTAAAAGGATATATTTTAATTTATAAATATATTTAATGAGATTTCAATGCTATAGATAGAAGACTTATGGGGAATTCTCACCCAGAAAGCAAGGCTTTAAGGATAAAATAAAGAGATAAAGATGTCATTATGGCTTTGTTTTAATTTTTCTTTAAAATTTTACATTTTAAAAAGCTCATTTAATCTTAAAAAACCTATGATATATATCTAAATATATATATAATATCTAAATTGGTTTAAAAAACTGTACAAAACTCTTTAAAATATATTTTCCAAACATCTTTTGCTTACTTCTCACATCATCTAAAATTTCCCTTTACAAAATTGACCCCCTTTTCATGGTAATATATTTTTCCTGGTGCAGAACCCATCGGTTGCAATTGCAGCTCAACTTCTCGGCTGTTTTTTGCGCAATTAAAATTCCAGAAAATGCTTCTCGGAGGGCAGGAGGGGATTTCTGCGCACCCCAGAGCCAGCCAAAGGAATGCAAGACTGGCGCGCATGCGCCGGAGTCCACAGTCCGCAGTCCGCGCAGTCCATCGTCGCGTTTGCAATTGTTGTTATCAGCCATGCGCCGAACCTGAAAAACTAGTTTCGATTGCCAGCTGAAGACAGAGGCGGTGTGTGGCCAATGCTCAGCGAAAAACTCAGAGGAGGAGAGGGGCAAACGAGAAGTCCTGTAGGTCCTGGGGTATGTTGGGATCTGAGGAAAAAGGAGCGGAGCTGTACGTATTTTTAAAGAATTTTTGAATTTTTTAATAAAAGTGAGAGAAAGACAAGTTTTTATTCCGTTAAAAATATTTTAAAATATTTTAAGATTGTAAGTAAATTTAAATAAAGTTTCCATCACTTTTTAAAACTAAATATATTTGTTTATTATACATTTTATAAAAAAATAATGCCAAAAAAGAGATATTCCCCATGTCGATCACTCGCATTATCCACATTCCTGACTGGCGTGCTTTCTGTGCGAATTTCATGGTTGGGAAAGCCAGTAAAAGCCTCCTCTCAGTGCCTCCTCGGCGCTTTTCTTTTGTTTTCTCTTCAGTTTTTTTTTTCTGCTTCCCCCAAAGGCTAAAACTGGTTGTGCCAATTTATGGCCAACATAGCCGTGACTTTGTTCGGAGTCTTGCGAAAGTCAAGGTAAGAGACACTGACTGCGCAAAGGGTTTCCCTTCGTTTCCTTTCTTTATTGTATTTTTTGTTGTTTTCGCTGAATCTTCAATTGATAGTGTCTTGATTAAGCAGGATGACAGGGGGAGAGGGGGAGGAATCTGGCGCGCTCATTAAAATTTATGCGCAGGAAACGGAAGCGCGGCAGACGACGAGCAGACGCACACACACGAGTCGCTGGTGTCTCTAGGCCTCCTCCTTGGGGCCTCCTTGGGCAAGCCAAGGAAACTCCCCTCAACTCGCTTTGTGCCACAATCTTTGGCTATGCCGCCGGCGTGACAAGTGTCACTCAAATTGGCCGCAAAATTGAAAGTGATGACACGCCCACACAGTCACGTTGCCTTGCATAAGCAATTGGATGGACGGGGCACTGAATATGGGAGGGTGGAGTAGGGTCTCGGAGGAAATTATGGTGGGACACTGGACACTGGGAGAAATATTTGTGGGAATTTTTAAAGTAATTTATTGGAGAAGAAATCGAAAAGGAAATAGCTAATGATGAGGGTTTGTTTGTTATAACAAAAGCATCAAATCTTTGGCTTAAAAAATATATATAAATAAGGTTTAAATTAAGAAATTCCCTATATAATTTCTTTATTTAATGGAATCCTTTATTCTCCAGTGCCTCACTGCCTTCCCATCTTGATTAATACTCTGAAAAACAAGAACCGAATCATGAATGGAGAAAACGCATTAATTATCGTATTCATGCCTCTGGCACTTGTATCTATTAGATGAGCAGCACTTGTTCCCTGCTGGAACTTATTCCCTCCCCTACCCCTGCATATATCTGTCCTCTGCATATATCCATGTAAACCCTTGGCCCTCCCCGGGGGAGTTCTTCACACGAAGTTCGTTCCCATGAACTTGTTTTGGTTTTCTAGACCGCGTGCGCTCTCTATGCATAACATTCTCCCATGAATCTATCTCTATATCTGAATCTGTATCTGTATCTGTATCTTACTGTGTGGGTCTGCGCTGGCAATGACAGTTTCTTCTGTGAGACTTTTTTTCAGTTTTGTCTTTGGCTGAGCATTTCCCTCAAGAAACAAATGCTTCACACACAGCTTTTCCAGCTCTTGAGCGTGGGAGTGAGAACCGAAAAAGGCAAAACAAGAAATAAATGAAAATAAAATAAAGAAACAGGCAGAAATCCGAGCTGCTATAGCTTCAAGTGCTCTTGAATTCGCTGAGAAGTCAGATATTTCCTCAAACTTTGGGGCCGGAAGTCGCCAAATGTGAGAGAGTAAAGCCCATTGGGTGGCATAAACTTCAGTCTCTGCATGAGTTCTAAACAATTTAAAATATTTTATAATATTCTTCAGGCCTAACCCGCTGAGGACCGCCTGAAGCTTAAAGAGAAAGATCTTTTTTATTTACCAATTCTCCAAAGGTAATTTTCACCCAGGGGTCTCCTCTATTGTAACGTCACCTTATTTGGTCCGTAGATACTTTATGGCATCCGCTTTTCTTTCAATCCCTTTAGTGACTCACCTGTAGGGAAAAGCGTGGGCCCTAATGATGGGTTTTTCCACCATTAGTGTTTCCTATCGATCGGGGCTCGTACATAAATTCAGTTTCCGAGATGCTGTTGAGGCTGATGTTTAGCATATTTCTTTCTCGGGGGATTGAAGAACAAACAAACATGAAACCAAACAACAAGTGGCTATCCCCACACACCCAGCTTTGTGTGTGGCGGCCAGCAGCCAAAAACTCTTTCCATATTTTCCTCTATATTTCCAGAGTTCTCTTCTGTTGATTCACTTCATTTGTTTATGCAGACGGAGTGAGAGTTTCGTGGGAAATATCGCGCCAGGGCCCAGGCAATGAACTAATTAAAAAAAAATATATAACAGAAAAGTTATAGAGGGTTCTGAGGGGTTATATAAAGAGAGCTCATCCTATAGAGGCTCTTCCTCCGCTGAGCCACTCGAGCTGGGGATATTTTTGGCCTAGTCATTTCCTATCCAAAATTCAATTACGGCGCCGCCGGAAAAGAAGAAAATCAGAAACTCTGAAAAACGGAAAAGCAGCATTTCAACAAATTGGCAAAGAGAACGACTCTCAAGTTCGACTCCAACTCCGATCCCGAAGCCCGGTAGCTGGAATTACTGTGCGGTCTTTGTGGCATTGTGTCGGTTTTGGGTTTGGATTGGACTATCCGTCGTCCGGCTTCCGTTTGCTGTGTCCACTTCCGTCCGTTTTTATTGTTTTCGCACCTCGCCTTCCGTTCGCTCGTCGCCTTGCGCCCAGCGGATATTCTACTTTACATAAGCGGCATTTCCTCAATTTTCCCGGTCTTTGTGGCGATTTATTATTAGTTTTATTATTTGTTTTGATCACTGCATTCGCTGCTGCTTGGATATAGAAAAGCCGTATGACCGATCAGATGGAAACTCTATAATGACAGCAGCCTGAAAGGAAGTCAGAGCCCCAATCGATTGGAGTAAAGATACTCCAGTTTATGAGGATGTAGCACAGTTCCAATGGGAGATACTTCTTTGGGAAAGAAAATAAATTAATAATAAAATATTTGAGTTTATAAACAGCATTTAAATTAAATAAAAAGCTATGTAGAACCTCTGGAAAAATGCAGGATTTAAGGGAATATCTAACTATAATTTAGAGTTATATCGAGAGGATATGATTGGCTTTTATTACAGGTTTTTGGTTTGTTTTATATATCCAAAATTCAAGGAATTCCCCTTAGTTCCCAACTCCCTTTTCGTAACTGCAGAGGCGTCAGCTGTTGGACATGAACACGGAATGTGGATGTGCATCTTGTGGACTGCCTTGTCTTGTGCCTCTTGTCCGTGGCATGTGTCAGGTTGCGACATCTGTTTGTGCCTGATCTGGTTCTGTTTGGGTTTAAGTTCGGCTTTTCGTCGATGTGTGCCTGTGTTTGTGTTTTACAAGGTAAGCGGGTCTCTGGCTCATTTGTCTCACTTCCTTTGTGCCACAGCCACAGACACATCCGTAGGCACATCCCGGATGCTTCCCTGGAACCCAAAAACCCAACTGCAGCCAAATGCAAACTTACAGAAAAATACGCAGCGAAAAGCAGAGGAGCATCAAACGCCGCTGTATCTGTATCTGTGGCTGTGTATCTATGCCAGAGGCAGCTGGCTCTGTTCATTCATAGAAGACTCAAATAAAGAGAGAAAAAACTACGAACCCAAACCGAAAACCGAAATGAAATGAGCGGATGCACGGGCGGATGGAGCGCTTTGAATTTGTATATTTTCCATCGCCATTCCACACACGGATGTATCTTTGTATCTATCCGGGTTCTATTTGACTACCGATGCTGATTATCGTTATCCGTTATTGTTATTGCTATTGTTATTGCCATTGTCATAATTGTTCCGTTTGCTGCGTTTTTTGCAATGGGGAAATTTTTTTGGAACCAACACGAATAGATTGTCGGAACTCTCCCCTGAATTGGATGTTCCCTTTTGTTGATGATTTTATTTTTTGTATTTTCTGGTTAAGAACAAAAGCTGCCTAAAATTGGAGTCTAATTTTTTGGGTATATAAAAAACAGCCTGCGAGTTTTTTGTAAAATAAAATGTTGTAAAAGAATACAAATTACATTTCACCCCAAGAATTTACCAATTACCAAGAGCCAACCTCAAACTTCCACCTAAAAACTACTTTATTTACAAATATTTAATTTAATTTGTTTACTAGGAAGTGTCTTCAGTTTTTCTTCCCCCAAAAAATAAACTGGGTTAGGAATTTCTCTCCCGCTTCTGCTTATTTAAGTTCCCCTAAAAATTAACTATAAAGTAACTCCAGTTGCCCCAAAAATTGTCCAAGGTTTTCTTCTATGATTTCCCCCCGCATTTTTCTATATTTACTGTAAACCAACTTCAGTTTTCCCCCATTAATCACACAGACGAGAAAAGTCTTCGGAAAATAAACACTTTCGGGTTGATCTATGTATGGACAGGGCCTAAACAAATGTTAGCATTAACTTCTGGCCAAGAATAACAAAGAGTTTATTGCACTTGTCTTGGTGTGTGTGTGTGTTAAGTATATATATATCTATTTTTTTTTCAGATTCGGAGGCATTAGTTGGGACTTAATGATGTGCTAATTGGGCAAGCGTATTTCACTTGTCAATGCCAGAGTTTGTTGGGGAGAATTGTGAAAGACATAAACAGAACATTAAGTCCAAAAAATATAAAGAGAGCGGAATTGGTCAAGACCCGTGCGGGGTCTTCTTATGGGATTACCTAAAAACTTGTTCCGGAGATCAGAGGGTAGGGAAACCTTAACTGAAATAGTTTTGAAATAGTTCGTTTGGAGTTATGTATAAAGCTATTTTATACTTTCATAAGTTAAAAATATTAACAAATATATTTAGTTTAAAACAACGTTATGTATTTTAATATATATTAAATAGACTGTCATCTTTTATGATATCTATATTTTTAGAAAGGAGTTAAACCTTTTAAAATAATTTTCTCTAGATGAAATACTATTTAAAGGTAAGGTATTCAAAGAAAATACTTTAAAAAAATATAATTTTGTGGTTTGAGAATTATTAAAAAATTAAAATTTAAGACCTCTTCCTTATACATTTCTATTATTAAAAAAAAATTGAATTAAATCTGTAAATATACAAAGTTTAAAGTCTAACAAAACGTATTCAATTTTCAATTTGTATTTTCAAGATTTTCTTTAAATTCTACAACCCCAAAATTCCCCTTTTTATATATATAGAAAAGGCTTATATATCAATTCAATATTTTTCCCAATAAAATATACATTCCAACCTTCAAAACCCATTAAAAACACATCTTCATTCAGTTATAAAATTTCATTTTATATATTTTCCATCAGATGCATACTTAAACCACTAATAGGACATCATTTTAACTTCACTCTTGGTTATTTGCATTACAAAACCAGCTTCTTCGTTCCAAAATTCTTATCAACATGAAGAAATATTCATTGAGAGCCTAATCTTTGACAACATTAGAAATGCAGGATACTATGCCTAAGACTTAACCAACGAGAGCTCTAAGGACTAGGCTTTACAACTACCAGAACTAAGCTAAAATTAGCATTAAATTAACCTAAAATCCTAGAGATATATACAACCAGTGAGGGAGGGGGCGAGGGGAGTACTCCAAGTCCCTACGAGAGCAGGGCCATGGCCCTGGCCAGTCGCACTCGGAAGTCCCGGTAGAGCATCTTGCCACCGACAGGAACGCGGCACAGGTACATGTCCAGGCTCATCAGGCACAGAGCCTTTCCGTTCATCGGGAACTTCTGGGGCAGCTCGGCGGTGACCTCCAGTCCCTCGGACACAGCCATGTTTATCAGCCACTTCCACACATCCGCCCGCGTCCAGTCGCGCGGGTCCAAGGGCAACCCATCGGATCCCATGGGATGATGCAGCAAGGTAGTGCCATCCTCCAGCAGTCGGTTGTTGTTGTCATCGGAGGAGGAGGCGGAGCTGGCAGAGCTGGCGGAGGAGGCGGAGCTGGCACTTATCAGGGTCACGCCGCCACGACACTTGTCCAGCATTTGGTAGGGATGATGCAGGTGTCGCTTAGCCGAAGGAGTGCTCCCGCCACTCCACAGATCCTGGCCGGCATTCACCTGGGACAAATCCAGGGGCGGCACACGTCCGGCGTACTTCGGGTAGCTCGATTCCACTTGCATGGCGATACTGAAACAGAGACAGAGAGAGGGAATTAATATACAAGTACTATATATGTGACTCATGGCGGAGAGGTTAGTGCAACGGAAGTGCTTTCACAAGCCAGCAGTTGTTTTAATCGCAAAAACAGCAGCAGCGGAAAGAGAAAGAAATAAAAGCAACTGTAAGCATATTAAATACAAATACAAATACAAATAATAATACGCATACGCCGCGTTGTACGGCATCATAAGTGTGTTGACCTGATCTCTATAATGGCTATAGGGTATCAGCGATTAGTCACGAGGTGTGTTTGGGTCTTAGTTGTGGAATTTTTCAATATTGAAGGGAAAATATTGAAATTGGAACTGATTATTAATCTTTGTTTGCTTGTCTGTTAGCAAGAATAAACGTCTGGATCTCTGAAACCATAAAGGATGGAGTTGCCAAATTTGGTATCAGAATTGTTAGAGCTTCGGTGAAGATCTGGCATTTTTTTTTTAGAATTTTGCCTCTTCTTTTAAATATAAAAAAATTGGAAATGAAAGAAATATTATTCTAATAATTTTCAAAATCATTCCCAACTAAAGCCTACTTAAATTTCCCTCTTTTTTAAATATAAATAGCATTTAAAGGGCATCAAAGATTCTTTTAATATCTCCCAAATAAACATACATATTTCACAAAAATTATTATTTTGTTATTAAATCTGACCTTGTTGCCGGCGGAATGGGCGGATCGTTAGCGGATCGAGGCGGGGCACACGCGAAAGGAAGCGCTGAATAATCATTACTCGCGGCTGTCATATCGATCGGCGGTCACATTCTGATAGAGATCAGGGGGGATCGGCGGATTGGAGGGGATCGGCATATGGCTGACATAGAAACACAGGCCAAAGCTGCCGATTACGATTACAAACAAAGCGGGGAACAGGTCAAAAGCAGAGCGGAGCGGAAATAATTACCAGCCCAATTGGCAGCTGCGAATGTGCCGAGCAAAACAAAGAACCCACCAAATGGGAACCGGGGGCAAATAATAAAAAAATAAACAGCTCAGCACACAACAAGCGAAACATCCGCCGACGGATCATAAAAGGTGTCAATGCGAATGTGGGTAAGAATGGGAATGCGAATGGGAATGGCAGCGGAAGCCCCGGGCTGCGATTTCAAGTCTCGCCAATAGGGAACCTTTAATAGTTTTCCGGAATAAAACTTCACCGGGGGACCAGTCGAAGCTTCCGCTCAAGGAAATGCGTAAGGAGTCAGCGTCTCCGCCTCCGTTTCCAGCAGTTTTAATTACACAGTTCGTTGGCATTAAATAGCATTAAAAATTCCCACGAAATATGCTGAAGTTGAGAAACTTAAAAAACAAATCAGGGTAGTCTTTCCAACATTATATCGAAAAATGAGATCTTTATATCTCAGATATTAAAAATTCAAGGCTTATTGCTAAGGGACTTGAACCTAAGATTCATAAATATCAAAGCCCAACAAGTTCACCTCTTAAGTGCTTGGATAAACCCCTTCTAGAACTCAGACATATCTCTATAAATACCCAAAATAGAGTGCAGTTGAATATAAAAACTAATTCCTTATCAAATCTTTAACTTAAAATTCAAGTAAGACCCAAAAACCCATCAACTCAGCCCACGCCTATGTGCTATAAAAACCAAAGGGTGAGGGTGACTCACTCCAGCGGATGCCATAAACTTAAGCAAAGACCCAGTAAAGCGACATTTTAGACACCATTAGAATGGAAATAACAAAGCCCTCAAAACAGAGAAGAGTCTCCCCCCTGATGGGAGAATGACCCATTAAGAATCTCCTCCGAGTTCTAAGCAATCTTCGGGCGGTCCTCAGCAGGCGAACTACATAATTGTGGCTGTGCCCTGTGAATTCAATTATTTCATTTCAATTTTTAAATGAAAAATAATAGGTAAGCCACCCATTGGGGGGCCAAGTACACTAAGAGAAAGGTGTAGAAAGATATGTTCCTTATATGTCGTTGAATGACATTTTATTAAATGTCAATTAATAGCTCTAAAAATAACATTATTTTGAAATAATTTAAAATGAATTTTTTTAATTTTGATTAAAAAAATAAAACGGAATATATTTTTCAGATATTTTTTTGTCTCTGTACATCGACTTCCGCCTGAGCTAGAAGCCAATGAAAACACTTGAAGTACATTTTGGGTTTCCCACTCCCACGCTCTGAAGGGAAAAACGTGTGAAAAGCCAAATGGATTGCCAAATGGAACTCCATCTAAGGGGCTTCCCTTCGGATCAGTGATCACTCTGACTCCAAGCCTGATTGATATGAAATAATGGTCTATAAATATATATATATTTTTTATATAGAATATGCCATATGTGGCATTGACATTCGATCTGCGAGAAATACAAGGTAACTCGTGCTCAGCACGCGTCGCGTGAAAATAGGAAACGACGAAAGGAAAAGGGAAATGGAAATGGGAAGTGGGAAATGCGTTTGGTTTTCAGTTACTATTCGGTGGACAAAAGTCAATGGCAGGAAGTGCAACGTCCGCCTGCGCACACACACACGCAGGCACACAGGATGCGCATCCCCCGTTCGTAATTCGTTGTTTCGTTCCTTTTTTTCTGTTTCAAGGAAATGCCTCTGTAGAAAATAAATGAGGAAATGCGCCACAGTTTTAATTACATTCACGAAAAATATATATGCGAGTCTTCGTGCTACTTAGTAGCTGCCACTAAGCCCCAGAGAACTTTAAGTGTGCAAAAGACAAGGCAACACGAACGTAAAAAATCGTAATTTGAAGTTCGTAAAAATGACGCGTTTCCTGTCATTTGGCGAGCACTTTAAGTGCGTAATTTGCTATCCGCCAAATATATGTGTGTGATTCTCCGGCCTTTTCAGAGACTTTTCAGTATCTTGAGTGTGTGGTGTGTGTATCTTGTCTGTTTTTGTCGGCCGTCAGTCGTCCGTTCGCCGGGTGTTTATGCCCCACAATTTCCTCTTTCTCCAGCGACTGAGGCGACGACCCACCGCGTTTCATCTTTCTGAGCGGCTTCCGTTTTGCCGAAACGGATTCGGTTTGGTTTTGGGATTGGGATTGGGATTCTGTGGCCAAGGTTGACATGATGACAGCTTCCCATAAATAGGGATTTATTAAACAAAAAATTATATATAATTTTCTTAAATTTATTTCGAAGAAGAGCTGAGAAAATGTCAGGCCAATTTTGTGTATTTAAATTATAGAAAGTATCTAGGTATTTTTCTGATTATAAATTAATAATCAATGCTTTAAATTTCTTATATAAAGTGTTAAGAAACTCTTAAATATCAGATTTAAAAAAAATGTATCCAAATATGTCCCCACAACTGAAATCTAGAAAACTATTTGCCTTTAGCTATATAAGCACCATTTTAATTGTAATTTTTTGTGGTATTTAATAATCATTGTTCGTTAATTTGTGCATGTTTTTCGACTTTTTTCTTGGCCATCTTTCAAGGCAATAAACTCGTTCGTTCATTCATCGGAGACTGCAGCAGCAGGCGACAGATGATAATCTGCTGAATATTGTTAAAAATAAACATAGACGGACGGCAACCGAACCGGATTCCATTTATGCACATGCTGCTCTTGTGGTTGTTTTTATTTATCTTTTTTTTGCCTTTGCTGTTGTTTTTGTGACGTATGTTTGCTGATATTACAAATCATGTAACGCCATCGAGGCAGGAAAATGCGAAAATGCATCGTCTGCCTGACGTCTGCTATCGCTGTCTCTGTTCCGCTGTCGCGCCATCTCCGTTTGTCCACAAGAAAAAAAAAAGAAAATCTGCCCCATTCATCATTTCCCCTCTAGAGGCACTGAGGCAAAAAAATTGTTGTTAAAAAATTCTAGAAAATTACAAACTTTGTCAGAAATTCAGGTATTTCTTATAAAAATTATTTTAAATATTATTTAAATATTTTTATCAAATTTAGACAAATTATACTATCCAAATATTTTCTCTCAGTGCCCCGCACTGGCCCCCAATGTGTGATGGACGGATGTGTGACGACTTTCGGTCTTGTTGTCGCTGATGCGTTTAAAAATATAAGTACGCGTCGGCCAAATGGCGCCAAATGCATTTCGAATCGGTCTTTCGGGTCTTGTTCTTGTCAAATGTAAATTAAAATATAAGAAACTACAAATAGGAGAGCGACCTGGAGGCATATATATACTCGCACGTGTCTATCCAAAGCTCCTCCCTCCTCGTGAGCAGGAAGTGCCTTCTTTCTGTGGAACTCCAACAAAAGTGCTTATCAAAAAGTTTTGCCACAGTCAGAGGTTTGTCATTTCCTTCCTACTCCAGAGAGCTGCTCGCTGAGTCAGCTGGGAAAATTAATTAAGCGGGCGAGGCCAGGTGCAGCTGGCACCGATCCTGCAGCTGCAAAGATTACACAGGGAAAAGAACCCCCGACACATCCTTTGCGCATGCGCGCGCATTTACTCAGGAGCAGTAAGGAGTCGAGGCAGAACAACAGAATAACCGAGAAACAGGGCAATAACTACCACACACTGCCGGGGAAACCACCATGAAATCCAACAGAATGCATCTTTATCGGACTTGGCCACAAAATTTCAGTTGAGTTTCTTTTGCAGCTGCCGTCTTGGCATTTTAAGTGTGGCTTTTGTTAGGACACACAGAGAAAGGAGAGGATTCTCCTTTTGGGGTTCTAAGTGGGGTCTTCGTTCACAGGAAATGTTTAAATAATTTAATATTGTATTTTAAGATTTACTGGGTTTTTTTTTTGTGACTTAATTCGAGAAGTTAAATGCTTGTGGAAATATTTTTATAAGGTAAATATCTTATCTTATATCTTTTCCTTTATCCACATTTTATAGGGACAAATTGAACCACAAACCTTTCCTTTCATGAGTTAAATCTTCAACGAACTACAATTTATTTCAGTGTTCATGTCTTTGCGGTTGCTTTAGTTATATATTGTTTACGTCCAAAGTTAAATTAAACCAGTTCCCTTGACTACACACACATTTTCCCTTGACTAAGCCCAGCTTAAAGGCAACTTAACAACCAACTCAGTTGGAAAAACTCTTCATTAACTTTCAATTTGCTGCCAACTATTGCCCAGTTTCGTTTCTCGACTGGAAAAACACAAGTTTTGGAGGTCAATTAGCCAGAGTCACATCAAAAGCCAGACAGACTGCGAGACTGCGAGACCTTTGTGGGATTTTTTCGGAATGCAAGACAGCGACTACGACTACCAACTAGAAAAGCCAAGCCAACTCGAAAACCTTCGGTATGTTTTTCGACTCTGCGAGTGTTAATGAGGGCCATAAAGAAAAATATACATACTATATACATAGTATGTAAACCGACTTACCTTGATCGAAAATATGCTTGTTAATCCAACACTTGTAGCTGTGTCTCGCGAATCTCCGTTTGTATATCAAATTGGGCTTCCAAATTCTATAATTTGTTTAGATTTTTGTGGTTGGCTTTTATTTATAGGTTTAGATTTGCTTTTGCAAAATGCACTTTGTTGGCCGTTGGCTCTCTCTAGCTCTCTATTTCTGTATCTCTCGGATACGTTTCACAATGTTCCGCCGTTAGTAACGTATTTTTCACGCTCTGAACTACTTTTGCTACTATTTCGCTGCCGCTTTCGGGTTTTGAAAGTTTCGCTGCAATTGGCTAGGTTTTTCACTTAACGCGGCAATTGTTTGGGTTTTGGTTTCTACTGCTGTTGTTGTTCTTATTGTTTTTGGTGGCAAATCCAGTTTGCCAGTTGCACTGCGAAATGTATCTTCGTTGCCTGGCGGATGAGTGAGTAATGCGACGACGACGGCGCACACTGCAAACGTATCTGTATCTGACGACTGACTGAAAGTATCTGTATCTCGCTGAACGCGCTCTGCTCAACTGATTGCGATCGTGGCCGTGCAGCGAGTTTTGTTGCCACTCTCGTTGGGGTTTCCCTCGGCTTCTCTCTGCGCAGGCCAACAGTCAGGGTATCTCTCGGGTTTCTTTCAGGTTTCTCTCAGCTGTTTTTGGTCGACAGCTGTGGACACATTCGTAGAGATCTTTTATATATAGATATACCCAAAGAAATAACCCCTATTTTACTATATTTGCTATATACTATTTTGTAAGAATGGTTAGAAATATTAAAAACCATTTTTTATATTACAATTTTATAACTAAAAGTTCTTTTTTAAATACTAATATAAAATTAGAGGGTACCTTTATTTTCTTATTTTTATTCAATACTTTTTGGTCTTTAACATTTCGTATATAATAATTTAAGGATTTTATTATATTTAACATGATTTAAATAATTGTAATTATTTTAGAAATAAATTTTAAATTAACTTTCAAGCATTATTCCCACAGTGTACCTGCAGACCCGCATCTCTGTCCCCTGTTAAGCTGATTGAGTCAACATCTGAGGTCAATGGAAGTAAAGTTCCCGGGGTTCAAAACACAGGGGAAAACAATGAAGGTCCCTCTTTGGCCTACAGGAAAATATGTGGGTTAACTTTGGCTCTCGATGTGTGGACTTTTTTGTTAAAGGATTAAAAGATTTTAAAAGCGGACTTAAAGAATTTTTGTATTAAAAAGGGGATTTGAAACATTAGAAAGTATGTAGAGAAAGGCCATTCACAGGGCTAATCTCTAGCCCAGAAAAATGCTCCTAAATCCCTACAGAAGCTGTCATCAAATTTTCATTTAGAAATACAATTTTTTCTAGGAATTCATTACAACAAAAATATAAGATTTTCCCCTCTCAGTTCACAACTCTTCGCCTTGACTTTGTCACTTAATTTATCACAATTTCTAATTACCATTTTTCAGAGATTTATCATTCCACACCCAGCACACTCTTTTTTTTATTTACTCACCCGTTCACTCATTCATTCATTTATTCCTTCAGTTATTCGGTGAGTAGATGAATGATTAATTTTTTTTTTGGAACCTTCCTAATTATTCAGAGACGCTCAGGGATCGGCGAGTAATTACAGGAAATCCTTTTCCTGCCGCGCACTAAAAAGCATTTCAATGTAAAAGGCATTCGGTGGCTGTTCTTGTGGCTGCCACACACGCATGCCAAGAGAAGATCCTTTTCTTTGGCAGCATATGGCCAGGGAACTTGTGGTGTGAGTCCGACATGTGTCTGGAGCTGTCAAGTGCCGAGAATCCTTTTACTCCACGCGTGAACGGAGAGATCATGCCGCTGATCGAGTTACGCCAACTTACTGGGAATCCTTATCCTTCAATCCATTCCATTCCATCCCATCCATCGATCGATCGATCGATCGAGTTGCAGCACGCGTACGCCCAGAAAAAGATCAGGATTCGGGACCCAGGACTTGCTTCTCGAATGCCTGCGCAGATGTTACACCTCCTGCTCTTTGAAGCGGTGTCCTGTTGCGATCTCAAGTGCATCTAATGGCTTGTTTATCAGCATCCCTCATCCCCAAATAAATTGAGAGTAGAAACCATTGGTAAAAAAAAGAAATCCTTAATTGATTGTGGCGACGCTCTAATCATTTCTAATTGCAAGGCCAAGGACTCACAGAGATCTACTTAGATAAGCCACACTTGGAAAAACATGTTAACACAATTTAGAATATTAAACAAGTTAAGTAAATAAAGTCAATTTGAACTGCTAAACGTTTTGCAAAAAAGGATTGGTCTCATGGTGTGCAAACTTTATTTTGTAGTCCTTCAGATGGGGGTTTGTCAGCCTTGATTTGTGGTCTAAGGGATGTGATAGTTTGTGCAAACCGTAAATTTAATTTAATACTAAATTAATTAGTTTAGAAAACCTTCCTACCTTTAACATTTCCTTTAAATTTCTGATGTGATGCCCTTCTCTTTCTTTCTTTGTTATTGTCCTGAATCTTAGGCTGCTTATTCGCTTCCAGGACCTTCTCTACCTTGACCTCCACAGTTGGTTGCAGTTCTATATTCTGAAAGTTAATGGGAGCCTCCACTTTATTGTTCTGGGTTTCTACTAGGTCAGTAACCTTCTCTGGCTTAGCCTCCTTTTCAACCACTGTCTGATCTTGGTTAACCGGCTCATTGGGCCAAGAAAGAAAGTTCTTTACAGCTGCTACAAATATACAACATTTTATGAACTAATTTATCACTTAAGCTTAATTCTCACGATTCAATTCATGGACAGGAAACTGAGCCTTTGACGACTCATGGTAGCCAAAAATGCCCTCCAGAGCCTCTTTATTGAGCATAACTAGGGATAAACCTTTATTAATATCATCCATGGAAGGCGATCTTGGCGCTTACAAGGCATACCCCACACGCAGGACAGGATCAGCAGGCAAAGTAGAAATAAAGGTGTCCAAAGGGGCAGCATTTTGTAGTTTGGAATTATATTTTAATGCTTTAAGGATAATGAAAGTGACTTGGAAACTATATGGAGTTCTAGTGAAATGCCTGCTTGATATTTAACACATTTCTACCTGATTTGAGTTATCTATATTTTTCGCTCAGTGTCCTTACAGTTAATCCCCTGCTCATCTCCTCTACATATGATGAAAAAGCAGCTGCCCCTCGCCACCGATCTAACATAGCGAAGACCCTTTTGTCTGGCCAGGAATCCAGGCATTTGAATCTCCAGAAGGCGATAAGAATCACCTACCTCCGGGACAGGATGTGCAATGAGAGTTGCCAAAAAAAAAACACAGTAATAAAAGGGAGAGGAGACCGTCCCAAAAAGGATGTTTACTTAGGCCCACGTACGTGACTCTGTGAGGTAATTTCAGTGAGTCCGGCTGATAATTACGATTGCCTTGGATATATTTGCTTAGCCTTGTTGATTTTCAATTACGTGCCTGAGTCCAGAAACCAGACTGTGTGTTTGTGCATAAATTGCCAGGCAAAGGAAGTTAAGCCCTCTCCTGCGTTCGATAGTTATAATTTACACATCTGGCAGATGGATGAACATTCTTCGGGGGAGCATCGCGTGCCTTGGATATACATACATATATATCCCAAAAGTATCCAACCCGCTGCCGACTATATATAGAGCTCAAAACCACCCCCGAAAACTAAACGATTTACGAGTTTTGGAGTCATTAAAGATCTACAAGAAACTAGGGAAAAATATATACAGAAAGGCGGAGTTAGTTATAGTTATTTTTACGATCGCACAGAGAGGGATTTCCCCTATATAGACAGCAGCTTCCCTACGTTTTATTGGCACTTTCCCCGGGCTATAAATCAATAAACAGATTGTGTGGCATATCTCCAGCTAGTCATAAAGTTTTCAGCATTTTCTTTTTCCTTCGGGGAATTTTTCGCCGGGTAGGCGGCACAGCAGCTGTCATGCTCTCCCTAGTCGCTTTTCCAGGTTTTTCCGAGTTTCCACAACTGAAATCTTATTACAAAAAACGTCCGAATCAATCAGAAAAAGAATCATAATAAAACCAAATCAAGTAACCGTAAATAAAAAGTAAGAAAAAAGCTGAAAAAATAAGATGCGATCGTAAAGAAACTGGCGCAGACACAAACATTCCACAAAATGAAAATGCCACACAGCCTGCGAAATAAAGAAATGCACTGGGAAAAATAAATTCTTAGCAGAATTATGTTATACTTTTTGGTAGATTTATTAAAATAGGAAAATTTCCTAAGGGAGTTGTCAAAGAAATTAAATCAAACTTATGATAAGCAGTCCGATTTTCTTGATGAATTTGTTACTATATTTATTTACCAGAGTACCTTACCATACAGATTCCAAGATAAGAAGCTGGGGAAACTGAGAAAGATTCGAATACCAAAGACCGTAAACCTTGCAACGAACACCACCGGAGACAATGGGGCAACAAGCCGCAGAGGCAGCCGCAGCCACAGCCGCTGCCGACTTCCGCTTTCGTTTCATAAATTCGGATTAAGGCATTTTCAAATGATAACAATGAACGTAAATAAAGAGAGAACGACGGTGAAGAAATGCCCCGTGAATCTGATTAACGGCCGGCCACAATGGGAACTTTACGTAGTTGCTTACAAAACGTGTCACGTAAATGCCCAGCACCGGTGGTCGGGCGGTAAACCAAATTAAACCCACGACGACATGACCAAGAACAATCCGCAGCACAGCAGCCAAAAACGAGGAAAGCTCAGCACCAGCAATTGTCTACGAAAAATAGGGGAAATCCCTAATGAGGCGACGCTTCTTTGTCAGTTAAACCACTTACAGAGATCACGATTTGTGGGCGGGTTTAAGAGGGAGTAGCAGGAAGGAAGGTGGGATTTATGAGCAGGTAAGGGAAGTTATCTCAAGGAAACAAATATAATAAATAATTAACAAATGTTCTCTCTTAAATCTGTGGTAATTTAACACAAATTAATCACCCAACTATAATTATCATAAATATTAGAAACTCTTTTCAATAGATTTATTTATAAATTGTTTCAATATTCCATAAATTTATATGCATTTACATACTGATATTTACCTATAAAAATACGCATAACTTCTTCATAAAATAAACCTAAAATTTACATTTTTCAATATTTAAATTAAGCTTCTTTAAAATTTCTAAAAAGAATATGAGAATAAATATTTATTTTGTATTTAATTTAATTTACAAACAAATAAATTTCAGTAGGAAAACCATTTCCCTTACCAAAAAATAAACATAAAACCCCAAAAATATAGCAGAAAATTAAAAAGTAACTTAGGAACGCAGTTTAGACAAGCAAACACAAAGCCAGGACAATGGATCGATGCCAATCGACATCCCGTAGATACGTGCATCCGCTGGATAAATGGCTCGTCGCATTTGGCAAATATTTGAGCCTAGACAATTGCATTTCCTGCCCAACAATGCCTGCTGCTGCATCCCAACATCAGCACATGGGATTAGGTCCTGGCACAGGAGCACGAATCATCTGTTGCTTCGGCGTTGAGTAGAGAAATTAAGGCTTCTTTTGAGCCCCGGAAACGGGCAGAGGGGATCAGGATTGGTAATGGGAAATGGTAGGGGGAATCCCGAGGTGAAGGCGCGTACTCTGTACACAAACAGGAGCAGGACGAAGAGGCAGAGGAAGCGAGAGAAGGAGCGAGGAGCGGGGAATTGTAAAAACAAATGTTGTCAAACAACAATAACAAGGAAAAGGATGTCCTGCTGAGCGGCGCAAAAAGTGCGTAGAACGACGGTGCGTTGCAATTAACATTTATAAACTGAGAAAAAATGTGTGAAAAATAAAAAAGAGTAATAAATTAAACAGAAAAATTATGTAGACATCTCGGATTAATTGTACATTTTTTTAATTGTTTTTAAAAAATATTTTCTTAATATATTAAATTCCCAAGTTGCTATTTACAATTTATTTACAGTTCTAAAGTCGCAAATTTATAAACAGAAGTATGCTGTTTTTAAAAGTATTTTTTATTAAATAATTTATAAATATTTATTTCACAGTTTATCCTTTTTCTTCCACTTACATTTTATGTTTATTTTACTTTAACTTTTTATTTTAAAATACATTTCAGAAACCTTTAAAATTATGATTAATATTTCCTAGTTTCAGAAATATCCTTTTACTAATTTCCTCTATAATTTTTTTAAGTGCACCCATCATCCCGTCATCCTCTCCGCAGGACATGTGGCAAGGCAAACGCAGCGGGGCAACCAAATTAGTTTCTTATTTCCCGGCAGTGTGAAATGCAGTGCAGGAAACGCAGGAAATCAGCAGCCGGCGGCTCAATTCAATTCTGGACTCGCCAGGATTTTTGTTAAATTCTGGCGGCTCATTGTCCGCTCACGTCCCTGTCCACGCACAGGTACAAGTCCCAAAATATTGCCGGTGATTAGTGACTTTTTATGGGCCGGTGGCGATGAGGAAACGCCTGCGGCGTTAATTGTTTGTCTCCGGCTCATGGCTGTCCATGTCCTTTTGATTTGCACCGCCCTAAGAGGTTAATCTGGGCCACAGGAAGCGGAAACAGAGCCAGCAGTAGGCGGTTAAGGTAAGTCGGAAGTCGGAAGCCGGAAGATCAGGAAATTAGTTGGAAAATTTGTAGCTAGATTGTTTGCCATTGAAAGGATAATGTACATAAATAGATGGATTAAGATACAAGGTTTAGAAGGATAAACTCAGAGAGATATATAGATCAGTTATAGCTATAAAAATAATTAAAACCTTTTCTGGGGTTTCCCGATTTATTGCTTGATCAATTACAGTTTAATTTGGATTATTCGAAATTTGGAAAACTGAAAAATTATAGACCACCACGCGGCTGGACGGACTTATGCACTGGGTCGCGGATCGAAGCTCTGCTCAGCTTCGATCCCCGACAATGCATAATTTCCGGCGACGCGCTCTCTGGGAACTCTGCGGAGCTCATAGCCACTTTTTGGTCGGCGGCATTCGGCAGTCCAGGTGGCTCGACTCTTTGTTACAGGGAAAGCTGGGCAGATCCTTGACCTCGTCCTTGTCCATGTAGGGCTTCTGGTGGAGGGTAACGCCGGCAGCGGTGCGCACCAGGCTGCGTCGGTAATTGGTGCCCGCCAGAAGGTAGTTCACCGGAAACTTCATCATGCCCGGCCTGTAGTGGGCAATGGGACTGAGGCCCAACAGGACCGCCGTGTTCTTACCGCCTCCGGATGCTTTGTTCTGACCAGCAGCAGCATTACCATTACCTAGTTCCTTCTGCCATCGCCGATCCTCGCCCTCCCGCTGGCACTGATTCCACTCCGGGTGATGATGCCGGTTTTGATATCTGCTCCTTCGGCGGGCCCGCCTTCGCCGGCGACTGTCGCCACCGCCACACTTGGCACAGGAACGGGCCCAGGAGGCACTGCCAAAGTCATGCGCAGAAAGCAGCTCATTGCCGCCGTTGGGTAGGAAGAAGATCGGCGAATTGCAGCTTCCCTGCGAACCCTCCGCATTAGTAGGCTCGCTCGGCACCTCTTTTTCTCGGGATGCCTTTTCCTTGGAGCCGAAACGTTGGAGATTCACCTGGCTGTTGGACTTGGCATTCACTTTGGAGTTGCTCATCTTGGGAGCTTGCTTTTCCGTTTTAGGCTGCATGGTTGGTTCAGGGACTGCGGCGAGAACATGAATTTGAGGAGCGGGACGAGGATGAGGGGGGCGTTTCCTTGGGCCATAAGACCGATCGGTAGATCGGGATTCCGGAGCCCTCCTGGGTTTTGGCGGCTTAGCTTGCCAAATCGGAGGCCGCTCTGGCGGGACTTCACTTGACCCTGCCGACTTGCGTTCCTTTTGGTTTCTCTTCTTGTTGTTCTTTTTCTTGCCGGGCTTGTCCCGCTTATCCCTCTTCTCCTGGTAACCCTGAATGAAAATCTCCAGCGCCTGGGCTATGAGCATGGCCAGCTTCTCCTTGGTCTCGAATCCCTGGCGACAGTACTCGCAGTTGCAAGTGCAAGCGCAGCCGCAACCCGGGTCCGAATTCTGATCCAAGAAGTCATCAAAGGATTCGTCCTGGCAAAAGCATTGCCCCTCCCTCGGGGGGCTGTCGAAGCTGCTGCATGGCGTGCGGCACGAGCATCTGTAGTCATCATAACCACCTGTGAGGGGAGAGGGAGCAACTTGGCATTTCCTTTTTTGTATCCCGTCTTTTAGTAACTTACCTTCTGAGTAGCAGCACGGAGGACGAACCTGGCAGGGACTCACATCGCAGCGGCAGTCATAGGGCTCCGGTTGCTCATAGTTCCTGTTGTAGTCCACATAATCGTAGTCATTATAGCTTGCAGGGGTATTATTCCGGTAGTTATTCGTGTTGTTATTTTGGTAGTTATTCGTGTTGCTATTTTGGTAGTTATTTGTGTTGCTATTTTGGTAGTTATTTGTGTTGCTATTTTGGTAGTTATTCGTGTTGCTATTTTGGTAGTTATTCGTGTTGTTATTCTGGTACTTGTTGTTGGCATTATTCTGGTAATAATTATTGTTTTGGTAGCCGGGAGGCGATGGCTGTGGATTCTGGACTTGACCACTAATGCGATTCATGGCCATGGCTAGCTGATCGAATAGCTCCTGCTTATTCTGGCAATCCTGCAGGACAATCACATTGAGATTGGGGTCACCTGTGGGAATATTTGACTGCTGCCACTGTCCATTTACTGGCTGCTCCTTCGCCACGTACTGAGACTGCAGATAATTGTTCACCGCCGTGTGGATCCTCTCATTGCACTGGGCACACATGTGCTGATCAGACTTAAGGAGCCCCAGCTGGCCACAGAGTGGACAAATGTCATTGTTTCCGCCAGTATGACGATTGATCGCCGGCTTCTGGTCTGGTGCAGGTTTTGGTGGCTTCTTTGGCTTCACTTTCTCGCCACAAAGCGTCTCCTGGCAGGGATACTCGGCTGAGCTGTTGGTGGAATGGCTGGGACACGATCCTGAGGAGTTGGTGGATTGGCTGGGACAAGGACCTGGGCCTGTGCAGTTCGTGCAACACCTGGCAGACTGGTTCTCCTGGCAGGGTGACAACATGTAATCCGGACTCAAATCGCAGTTCCTCAGCACATAAATCCTCTCGGGATTAGCCGGCTGACTGCCTGGACATGGCTCGCACGCTCGCTGGCGGCGAACGCGAGCCGCCTGCTGCGGGCCATCGGAGACGCATGATTCCTGCGAGGAGTAATTCTGGTTAAACGCCTCCGAGCTCAGCCTGTGGTCCATAATTTTGTTGTTGCCGAAAATAAAAGATTCATAAAATCAAAATATGCCAATTTCAGTCTACGACACGTGCCGCGTGGCCTATTGGTCGGGTCCATCCGGTGGCCTGTGCTGATTCCGCTTCTTGGACCGCCGGAAGAGCCTGCGCCAGTTCCATGGAACGCGTCGCGGCGCGGCCGGCACGTAAGGTTCACCAAAGACCCAGGACTGCAGCTGACCCAATCCCGTCCACTTATGTGGCATCAGCAGCATCGAAGATAATCGCTCCCTTCTCGGATCCAAGAGCTCCTGCGTCCTCTGCTGCACGAGGGGACGCGGCTCAGTGGTGGGACGCGTTTTGAGAAAAGTCCCTCTGTAATAGGGATTAATCTCTGTGCCCAGATAATTAGCTGCCCTCGGTGGCTGGTAATCCGATGGCATCGTGCTGCCTTGCTGCGAAGGATTGACAATGTGACCTGGTGGCAGTCTTTGGTTTCTGGGTTCTGGATGAGGTGGCTGAGACGGCTGAGATGGCACATGGGACTCCACATGAACGAAATTTTCCTGTGCCTGCTGCTGCTGTGACTGCTGTTGCTGCTGCTGCCATTGCTGTTGTTGCTGCTCCATTTCCTGCTGCTCCCTTTCCTGCTGCTCCCTTTCCTGCTGCTCCCTTTCCTGCTGCTCCCTTTCCCTGCGATGGGGACGCTCTCTATGTGACCTATACCGATGCCTTGAGGAACTTGGGACTTCTTCATGACCAGGCGGCATGCTGCGATGCTGTTGCTGGGTAGCTGATGAAGCAGAAAATTGAGAGTCTACTTGAGGTGTCATTTGCATTTGTGGCTGTTGCATTTGTTGCTGCATTTGTTGCTGCATTTGTTGTTGCTTTTGTTGCTGCAGTTGTGCTGCCAACTGTGATGCCAATTGTGGTATTAACTGAGGTGTCCTGGAAACAGTGGGCGAATCTCTTCCCGCCGTTGAAACTGAAGGAGAATCTCGGCTAGACATTGGAGCCAAACGAGGATCTCTTCCCAGCAAGCGATGTTCTCTTTTCGACGTGGAAGGCAAGCGAGGTTCTCTCTTCGAACTGGAAGCCATGGCGGGATCTCTTCCCGCCAAGCGAGGATCTCTTTCCCGCGCCAAAGCCATGTGTTCAGGATGATGCCGCCTTTGGGCAGGCGGCGGAGCAGCCGTGCGGCTTGTATGGTGTTCAGAACCCGTCCGCGTCCGACCTTGGTAAGAGTTAGCCGGTGCAGCCATAGCCGTCGATGGCCTCGGAACGGAGTATCGTGCGTTACTATGGCCATTCGAATAATCTGCAAATGAGAAGGAAACCCAATTTGGACAGAGAACCGACAAGGGCAGAGTGAACAACAAGAAACCTACTCGATCTCTGCGACAATGTCCTGGCAGGCTGCCCATGTTGACTCTCCGTGTACTTTTGTGTCCTTTTCAAATTCGTGGCTGTGGTGCCCACCTGATAGTGGTGGTGGCGCTGCTGGTGGGGATCATTAGCTCCGCCCTGGCAACGCTGTTCCCTGCAGTAAACCAGCAGATCGTATCGGGCTTTGAGTGCTGGCCACTTGCCGGGACGCCTCAACTGCCGGCTGAGCGTTTTGTAAATACAACGATTGCTCTGGGAACACATAGAGAAAGTGAAAGTGGTCTCAGATAAGAATATGCCTCGAAGGATAAGTACATTATCTTACAGGAACTTCTGGCATCTTGGTTCGGGCCCAGCACCTGCATAAGCACTTTTGGATGGCCCCCGAGGAGCATCTCTTGCTCGGCGTCATGCGCCGCTGCCGCATCACCTTTTGGCAATACGGACATAGGGTCATGGTGCGGTTTTCGGGACAACTGAAACGATAGCTCTTCACGGGCATCTCCATCAGGGTTTCGTTCGAGCAGGGCGGTGGCTTGCGGCAGCCGCGTTTACCCATTCCCGACGGCGGCCGCTGGCAGGTCGAGGATCGTGATCTCGGCCGGAAGCATACCGTGGGCTCTTCCATCGGGCAGGGAGGTGGCGGCGGCTTGCGGTAACTCCGTTGGGGCCTCTGGCAGCTGGGCGACCGTGAATTCGGCCGGGAAAAGCTCTCGTAAAACGGTTGACTATAGCAGGAAGTTGTCCGCACGACGGGACTCTTGAGGCACGAAGTGGCATACCGATTCTTCTCCACATAATCGCTGGGACTGCTGCAGACACTGCAGGCCCTCGGCTTGGGCTTTCTGTTGCAGCTTTTGGACCTCCTTCTGGATGTGGATCTCGGGCAAGAAGGTGGCACAGGAGGAGGGGGACATGGATGAGGGGGAAGCAAAAGAGGAGGAGGAGGGCATGTCCGCCTAGGAGCCGGAGGACAAATCCCATGGACATGGGAGCGGGCATGCTGACGCACCTCGCATGACCGAGCCGCAGGTGTGGATCTCCTCAGGTAATACGATTTATCCGGCGGATTTAATCTGCGCGTGGGTGGGGCACAACACCTCTCCTGCGACGCCATCCTTGCCGTAGGAGTCCTTGGCTCGTAGTAGCATTGGCTTTGGGTTTGCTTATGCTTCCGCCGGCGCATTCGCTCGAAGGAGCTCTTTATGCCACCGAAACCGCCTCTGGAAGTCGATCGCTTGGACGGACAGGGTGTCGCCGCCGATGCCGATGCGGCAGCCGCCGACGCGTTCATCGATTGGCAACTGCTTTCGGAGACAAGTCCCCGCAGAGATTCCTGGGAATACACACTGCAAACCGTGGGCACATAAATGGGATTCGGCTTGGGACTATGCTGGAAGCCCCTGAACTCCATGTAGTGGGTCGAGGGCGTCCTGCAGCTATATTCCACGGCTGGCTGAGCCTGGCACTGACACTGATTGGCCACTGGCATGGCCTGTTGACCACAATCCTGTTGAGGCTGCCACTGTTGCTGAGGCTGCCACTGTTGCTGGGGCTGCCATTGTTGAGCCTGCCAATGGGGATCCTGGTACGTTTGGTTAACAGCTTGACAATTACAAAAGTTCTCCGTTGGATAGGCGGGTTGGCAGTCGCTCTGCTGGGCGTAGTCAAAGTTAACGGCGTTAATTTGCATGCCGGTCGATTGGGCACAATCGCACTGTCGCATGTGGCATTCGCAGACACCGCCACATATTCTCAGGCTCTCCTCTTCCCCCTTGGGATCCATGGCCGCGGCGCTCGTCCTGCTCTCGTTGTTGGCACCATCCTCGACAGGATTGACTGCGTCAGCCATTGGATAATGTTTGGGCTTTGGGTTCTTAAGTAATTCCGGTTACATTACAGATTTGGCACAAAAAGAAGTTTAGTTTTTAGGGGAAAAAAGAGGCTTAGACACGAAACAAATAGTGTTGACTGTTAAGTCAAGGAGAAAAGGATCAGTCAAGCATGAAAGTAGCAGTCAAACAAGTCATTTATTTGGCAACTTTGGCAAGCGAAAATCCTCTCGCCAATGGCAAAGTCTTGGGTCTAACTTTATTCCAGGCATTTTTTTGTTTTTTGCTGGCTGGAATAAAGCTTTACTTCAGGCTTCCCCGATGGCCGAAGGTCACCTAATTGCTCGAGATTAGTTTACAGAGAAACAAATATTTAATTCTGGCTAAAATTTAGTGCAGCTCTGACCGCTCGACACGCTCCACAGGCGACTGTAGGCCCTGTTGAGAGTCTTGGCAGTCATCGGCAGGTCCTCCCACAGCTTCCAGCTGCGTTTTGGGTCTAGAACCGAACACACAGATCTCTGGCTACGCATTTGGATCATCTGTTTGGACGAGGAACGGGATCGAGCCCGTAAGGGAGTGCGATTCGCTCGTCCTTGGCTTAGCTTGGAGTAATCCGGCTTGGGCCAGTGCAGGGGCCTTCGCATGGGCAGCAGTGGCATCGGGCTGGAACAGTAAGAGTCCAGGTCATCCAGGCGACTGCTCCAGCGCCTTCGCGTCCTTTTCCGACGACCTGATCTGCGATTAATTAAAGTCAACATCAGGTCAAGCCTCACTGCGCGGGATAACAGGAGGATACTCACTTGGGATACTCCTCCTGATAGGCATTGGCACAGCGTTGCGAGAACTCTTCATCATCGTCTTGAGTCCTTTCATCGCCTGTAATATTGCTGCTATTCTGCTCCGACTTGACGTGGAACTCGCCTTCGTCCTCGTTCTCCGAGGACACCATTAAATACACAGAATACTTTTTCCGGAGACCACCGGCATCGCCCCCAGATCCAGCTCTGAGGCGACTCTGCGCCTGGGGGCCAGCTTGTTTCTCCTTGGATTCGCACATAAGTGCCACCAGTTGCATCAGCGATTGGCACATGGGATCCGCATTCATGCCCTTGACCTGTTCACTCCTCAGAAGCTCATTAATATTGAGTTTACTCGATCCCCTAACCATGGTGGCTTTGAGAGGCACTTGCTTCAGGAGCTCACCCAACGGATCGATCTGCGTGTTGGTGGATTTGTCCACCAGAGAAGTTCCGCTTCGAGTTGGCGCCTCTGCAGGCTTACAATCGACCTGACTGTGCTCTGTGGTCAGGGTTATGGTGCTGCTTCCGCTTCCCAAGTCCGGCGAGTAGGGATTTCCCTCTCTGTTGGCTTTCACTCTCTGCTTGGCTTCCTGATAGGAAAAATTTTGGTTTCTACTGGGGCTTTGGGGCCTCTGTGGCATGCAGATCTCAGAGTCTGGACTGTCCAGGAAGCTGCTGGCGATCTTCCCGAAATTAAATTGATTTGTTTGCTCCAGCAACTTTTGGGCCTTGCGGCGTTTCTCCTCAGCTTCGCGTAGCTGCTGCTGCTTCAGGCGATGCTGCTGCAGCTGCTGCTGCACCCGCTCCAGCTCCTGTTGATGCTGCTGCTTCTGGAGCGCCCTTTGGTGCTCCAGCTTCCTTTGGAGCCTCCGGCGTATTCTCTGCTGCTTCTGGAGCTCCTTCTGCTCCTGCTGCAGCTTCTGGACCTGCTTTTGGTACAAAAGCTGATTCTGCAGCACCTTCTGCTGCTCCCTGCGCAGCAGATGCTGTCGTATCCTCTTGCTTGGCCTGCGTGGCGGCATCTCGGGCTTGGGCTTCACCGGCTCCACGGTGGGCGGCTGAAAGCGAGCCGGTGCCTTGATGGTCACTCGCTTGCCATTGTGAACTCCCGCACACTCGGGCTGCGAGGTCTTCTTCAAAATGCCCACAGGAACTGGCCGATGTGGCTGCTGCTGCTGCCAGGACATTGGCGGCATGTGGACTCCCGTGGGATAACCGAGGAGACTTCGCTGCTGATACTGAAAGGATCTCTGGGGCTGCACCGTGGGCACAGCTCGGGCGGGTACTTGGGGGTAGCCAAGGTGGGGAAAGGTGGGCATAAGGGCACCCGGCTTGAGCAGAGTTCCCTGGCTGACACAGCACCTGCCCCACATGGTCTGCTGGTAATCCCTCTGAAGCGGCAGCTGACGCTGCGATGGACTGGGCGCCGCTCCGCCCAACTTGTTGCACACCGAAGGCCAATACTGGGGCACTGGGGCAACCAGAGGATTCTGTGGGCCCTGCTGCAGCGGCTGTGGCTGCTGCACCGGCTGCTGCTGCTGCCGCCAGAAATTCTGGTAGGCGCTCATCGAAGCCTGCTTGGCCGAACCACTCAGAAGTCTTCTCCGAACCATTTTGGTTCCGTTTATGGAATTCAATTAAGATTTTGTTCAAGTTTGAAAATGTCCACTGGCTCGCTTCACTTTTTCTGGATTTTTTCTTGCTTTTTTCTCGAACTTTTGTGGGTTCATTGAAAATTTTGATTGCATTATGTGGTCCATAATTATTCTGGAAAGGAAGCCTTGACGAGGAAATCAAGGCCAGCCTGGAGTCAATCATTAGATTTTAGTTTTTAATTGCAAATTATAACGAGGCATGAAGATTATGCTATGCTTTACTTTACAAAATTCTTTTTAAATTTATAATTAAGAAGATTGGGTAATTTAAAAAATATAATTTTTGTGTAAAATTTAATTTAAAAACGTTTCAAAATCACAACGTTATGATCTTTAATCTTTCATGTTTAATTTTAAATGTTTATAAGAATTCTAACTAAATAACGGAATAAGTAAAGCTGGAAAGACACTAAAAGATGTGATTTTTAAGAAATAGTTTTTCGTTGAATAATGAAATTAAAAACGGAAATAAAAACAAATAAAAGAAGTCATAAAAAAATAAAGAAAATTCCATACACTTTCGATATTTTGTATTCTTATAATGCTAAGATTCCCAAAAAGTTTAGAAATGAATCATAAAAATAGTATTAAAACTGAATAAGCAGAATTATAAATTAAGGAAAATTTTAAATACATTTTAGGTTAAAATTATTAGAAATAATAATTCAAAGTTTTTATAATTTAATTATATTTAAATCTTGGGTAAAGTTTATATCTTTTCTCTAAATGTTTAGGCCACTTTCAGCCTGACGTCACGCGCCTCCTGACGCGTAACTCCTGCTCTCTCTCTCAGCTTTTCCCTTTCTCATTTATCCAGCGGCTCCATCCTTTCTCCCAACGCCCACGCACTTTAACGTAATAGTGGAATTCCCGGCTCCAGTTTCATTCAGCTGCCTGGCTGGCTGCTGCCGGAGAGCTTGAATCAATGGCCACTTGGAAGTTTCATTCATGGCCGGGCCGTGGCCCCTTCCAGCCTTCCTTCTTTCCTTGTTCCTTGCTTGCTTCCTTCCGGTGCGTATTCCAAGCTGCGCAGGAAATAGCTCAAAAAACCGTTACAAAAGCAGGCGGGCTGAGACTACGCAAGTTTGAAATTTATTTAGGAAATTCAATTCACACTTCACTTTCACCAAGCATTAAAGTAATTTTTAGATTCCCATTCAGTCGAAACTTATTTTTGTACAACTTTTTAAAGCGAAAACAGGATGGTGTCCTGCGGTTGCATTGCCAAGGTCCTAAAAGGCCTCGAGTGCCGGTCGAATGTGTGGATCAAAACCGTAAATCCAGTTTGGTACGAGGCCCGCGAGATCCCCAAGGCCATGCTGACCGAGAAGGCGCTCCGGGCGGCCCAAGCGCTTCGTGATAAAACCAAGAACGATGAGACGGCCCAGAAAGCAGGCACTCCCATGAACATGCCTTACTTTTAAGCTGAAATCATGCTTCATTTAATGTGAGTCAAATACGAAATACTGTTTACGAATTTGTACAGAAAATGGCCAGATAAAAGTCTGGATTTGTCTCTACAAAATCAAATTTGGCGGGTTATTTTGCTGCTTGACATGCCAGCATATAATAGCAATTTTCACAAAAACTGTGGTTGGGATTTTAATGAAACTTTCTGGGATAATATTTGAAGAAGTGCTCCAAAAACCTGACTTACTGTGCATTTGCGCACGACCCCTTTAGGGGGAGCAATCCCCAAAAAGGTGGAGCCTTGATTTTTAAAATGGACATTCAAGGTACTTCCGATGCTTAACTCTTCCAAAGCATAAGAAAAACTATTAGTAAATTTAATTTTCAACATGCTGGAAGTTTATTTTGTTAAAATTAGTGCCTTATTTACAAAATAAATAAAATATAAAAAAGGTCTCCGTGTTCCATGTTCCCACCGTTCCGTTTCGACGCTAACTCGCCGACCCTAATTTGACGCACATGTCAATTTATTTGGTACGAATATTTTACATTTTTACGTTAATTTTAATTTACATTTACATTCAGATGTAAGTTCAATTCATAATCAACGTATTTTTTTTTTTTAATAGAAGGTTACACTTTTAATATTATAATTATGATTAATCACATTTTATATTTAACATAAACAATATACATTTTTCTTCTTTCTTTTACAGATTTTATTTAAATTAAAAATGTAAGAATTCACAGTTGCAGTGTGGGAAAGCGTGTAAGAAATTCAAAATTCTGAATAAAGAACAGGCCACACTGCTTCATGTCCAATCGAAATCGCATTTATCGGTTTCGGGCAAACACTTCAGATTGTTCGGCCACACTGTAAAAATTCCAATAGAATTAGCCGAGGGCGATTTTAATGCCAAATTTGCGGAAAAGCGAGCAATGTGAATATCTGTGTGTTAATCGTTAAATGTTAAGTGCGGCACGCTGCGCCCACGCGTTCGATATTGCCAGCACGGTTCAAGTGCAAAATACGAGTGTGTGAGTGCCTCTATATATTATGTACAACGGCAGTGAGCTGAAAGCAGCAACAGCAACAACCCGTTTTGTTGTTGTCCAGTGATAAGCGAATATAATATAACGCAAATATAATACAAATTCGACGTGAAAAGAAATCTCGAAGATTCAGCAATAACAACAACTCGGCGACAAATAAAAAAATAATAAAGTAAAGTGATGGAAAGCCTGCGGAGTGGTGAGGCGAGATAGAGATCGAAATCGTAATGTGTAAGCGGGACCAACCGACTGAAGAGAGAGGTACGGAGGAAAACAAGAAACAGCGTCGCAGCAAAGATTAAATAAATTTACAAGTGTGTTTTGTGTTTGACCAGCTTTCGTATGGTTTTTGTTTTTGTGGTGCGGTGGCAGAATAACAACAAAGATACGCATTTTACATGCTCCCGCTGCGTTGGTGTTAGCTCGTGTTTGTTTGTGTGCGTGTATGTTTCCAACTATCTGCAGTGGTGGGCGCGTGACACACTTGCTGGACTAATGACATTACAGCCAGGTTATTCCCATAAAACAGTGCGTGAGTCACGTAGCCACCACCTCCGGCAAGTCGTGAGATGCGGAAGCTAAAAACATATTCATGAATGGCAATTATGTGCTTTGCGCTGAGGCAAGTTTTACCTTCGATACCGAGAGCCTGTGGAAAAAACAAAACTGCGCGTACGATTTTCCACTTTGTGGAAGTCGTGACGTTTTTCCACGCATATCCAGTGTGTCAGTGTGCGGGGCTCTCTTTTCGTGTGAAATCGAGTGTGTGTGTGTGTGTGCGTACGTCATGGCAACTCCGGTAAAACGCAAATAAGGCAGCAAAAAAGCCAATTGCCGTTGAGTGGTCTAATTGGACACCTTGCGCATTACTTGTTTATACTATTTACCATTTGGCGACCCGTTATCAATTGCAGGTGCTTTCTCTTGTAAAAGCGGCAGTATTAGTGTGTGAGTGCGACCTCGACAGGTTTTTTTCTTTGCTTTTGTTTTGCTTTGTCTCCACACACATCCAATGCATTGGAAAAAATGATATTCCTTCCATTTCGAATTAAAACTGAATAACTCGTACATTTACGTTTAATTATAATTGTTCTGCTGTTTACTTCACTTTTCCTGTGAAATTCCTTGACTCCTCGAGACCTTAAAACACACACACATTAGCTCGCACACCCACAAACTGTTGCTGCCGCCCCCCCTTCATGCTCACGCACACAGCCATGCAAATACTGGCGCTGATAGCCCGTTCTCCCTCTAGCCTTCAGCAATCGATGGGGCGACTGGCGGCGACGACTGTCTCTCGCATGTTTGCTTTGGCTCTATCTCCCGCCCCTCCCACTCTGCGGCACCCCCTTCGTGGCCGTCTGCTTTGCTGTCTGGCTTTGGCTGCTGTGTAAGTCCAAGTTCTCTAGCCTTTGTTGTTGTTTTTGTTTTCGGTTTTCTGTTTTCGGTTTTCTGTTCTCCACCTTTTCTGTTGTCTGTTTTCGCCCTCTTTCCTCCCTCTTTCGCTTTCGGTTTGTTGCCTCATTTATTTTACTTGTCGTTTCTTTTCAACATTTCGTTGTTGTTATTTTTATGTTTTTTAATCATTTTCGCTTCTCTGATTTTGGTAAAAAAAATTAAAGCCCGCCACTGCTGTTAGTTATCAGTACGTCCCGATAGGAAGTACATAGATTGTACATGTATCCATAAGATACATAACTCTCCAAGAGGTTCCCGAATGGAATTTTCTGTAATTTGATAAAAAATAAAGGTAGCAACAGAGCTTAACTTAGGATAGGTTTTAATATTTTAGAACTTTATTTAAACTGGACTTTACTTGGATTATAAACTTGAATAATAAAGTTGGCATAGGTTTCTTAATGCCCCTCATTAAGATATTTCCCTCGAACAGCTACTTAGATTTGAGTGCATGAGGTGACACCCACAGGATTTTGAGCGGAAGCGGTACCTTTAACCCGGTGACGTCTTTTGCATCCCACTTCTTGCTCTCCTTTTGGCTCAGGCTCTCTCTCTCTGTGTGTCACTCCCTCTCTCTCCCGCATGTGCGCTGGAAACGTGTTGGCTGGCTGGAAGTGACGTAGCAGCCTCTCGCGCGGCGGCAGCTCCAGTTGGCTTCCAATTTGGAAGTTCATTCAGCTTTGACTTTTGACTCCGTGCACTTCGTTCTACAGCCTTATCATCCGTTTTTCCGGTAGTTTGCCCGCCGCCCACTTATATTGCCCGATTGGATTGGATTAACAACTGTTTTGTGTCTGTGAATGATTAATGCAAATAAACAAAGGAAAAGCTATCGAAAAAACCTTTTAGAAATGTGAAAATGTGCGAGGGGCTGAGTACGGTTTGCATTGTTGTCCAGCTGCTGCTGCTCTTTTCGCACCCGCGAAATATCACGCGAAGATGGAAGAAGAAGGAGCCAGATGAGATGAAGGAACTTGGGGGGAAAACAATTTGTTTATATTATGTGATTGTGCGAGTGTTGTTATTGTTTTTGTTGTTGAGTTAATGTTTGATCATCATCGCCGCCGCCTGCTTCCTCTTCTTCGCACAAACGCACACAGCCTCTGCTCTAAATTGATTTCAATGAGCTTTTTTGACGATTGCCCCCCTTCTCTCTCTTTTTAATGGCGAGCGAGCTCCCTTTGTATGCCCCTCTCTTTTTTTTCGCTTGGCAATTATGTGCGAATGTGTGTCTGTAGATGTGCAAGTGCCCGGTTTTCATATGACCTTGATGCTGTACATTAACCCATTGAGAGCCCCCTATATCTCTCCCTCTCCCTCTTTGCCGATCAGCTTACAAAGCATAAAAAACCCTGTTTTCTTCTTCTTGGTTTTACCTCGTTTCGTTTTCTTTAACTTTAGTTTACTGTTTACACTGCCCGTAAAAAGTTGGAACCCCAATATGTTTTTATAAGATAAGAACTATCGACCATGATTAATGTTGGAAAAATATTTCATATGTTCGCCTTTTGTTTTCTTTGAATTTTCTGCTCGAATAGATAACACGGTCCCAGTGGTTTTATTGTTTTTACTTATTTTTTTTGCTATCTTTGGTGTTTGTTTTGCTCTTTAACCCACACACACACAGACACACGCCACGCCCACTCTTGATAAAGACACAAAAACGAACAACAAAAACCAAAACCACAAGGTCAACGAATAGGAAAATACTACCATCATATAATAATTTTCCTTTTTTTGCTTAAAAAAAAAGGTAACCAACGGTGATAAAAGTGCAAAATCGAAATCCAAACAAAGAACAATTAAAAATCAGACTTGAAAGTGTCGTAAAAAAATCAAGAAATAATAAAAAAAAAATCCCCGGAAGTGCAGTTTTCTCTCCAAAAAATAAAAAGAGTGAAATAAGGCTCGAATCGGAGTTACCAGGTGGGCATGGCCCACTGCCCGCCACCGAGAATCCGCCGGAGCATCCGAACGAGAAGCTGCCATTGACCTCTTAAACGAATTAAGTGCAATATTATTTAGTGGAAGTCATCAGAAGGAATCCTCAACGCGACGCAGTGTTGCTGGCGGCGGCTCTCCGTACACCAATCTCCTGAATCCCGCATCTCGACCCCGTCCCCGTGTCCGCCTTCGTCTCCACCTCCGGTTTTAAGTCTCGCCGCCAGCAATTGAAATCGCGCACACAACTCCGCGACAAAAGAAGATGCATTTTAAGTGAATTTCCTGTGCGCGCCGAAGCCAATTACGCCGCTGAAATCCAATCCCATACAAAAAACCCGTCGTGAATTACCCTCCTCCAAAAAAAGAAAAATTCATCTGCGATGGCCACCACACCAACGGCTGGACCAGCAGCTCCGCCCCCTTCAACGCCCCAAAACTACAAGGTGCCATCGACCAGCAAGATATCCGTGGATAAGCTCCTGCGCGTGGGATACTATGAGCTGGAGAAGACCATCGGCAAGGGTAACTTTGCCGTGGTCAAGCTGGCCACGAATATTGTAACCAAGACCAAGGTGAGTGAGTCCTCTGGCCCCAATGGCATTTGTAAATATTAACCAGAAATAGGAATATTCTATACCCAAATTCCCGATTCCCTCAATTAACGATTTGTTAACTACTTAGTCATAACTGACTAAGCGTGTATACATACATATTTGTCTAAACAATTGACATGAGGGGCTGAAAATATGAATTATATATGTATTATCTGAATAATAATTACAAAAACAGTGGAAAAGGGGTAAATGTAATCATTTTTGTAAGGATTATAAGAGGTAGTTTTGGGGTTTTATCACTTTAATATTTAAAATATTATAGAAAATTAAATATTATCATTTCAAGAAACTAGGATTTTAAATAAAATAATGCTAAAACTGGAATTAGATGAGAATAATTGAGTTGAAGTATAAAAATATAATGGTTTTCCTTTGATATCTAAAATATATCGTTTCAAAGTCAATTCTTCGATAAACTTGAAAATTAAAGATACCAAGCTAAGGAAATATAGGAAAATAGAAATAGAAAATTCAATCAAATTGAGAAACTATATCTTTTAGAGGCACTCGTAAATATTTCCAAGATTTCATACCGAGTGAGCATCCATTCAACCACTTCATGCTCGGCGATGATTTTTTTTTGCGCATTTGAGTCGATCAAATTGATTTTAGTTGTTGTTCTTTGATGATTCCGTTTATTGCCGCGTAAATATGTGTACAATAATTATTTACACAACTTATTGACAATCGGGAGTTTCGTTTCGATTTCGGCAACGCGGCATCTTGGCATCTTTCCGTTTCGGATTCGTCGGATTCGGTTGCTTGGCTTTTGTGTTTGCCTTCAATTGACAATGTTCGAGAGGGGGAAAGGGGTGTATTCTGAGGTGGCAATCGACAGATGCTAATTGAATCGCATTTGTAAAGCGTTCCGAGTGTATATATGTAGGTATATGCTTCAGGCATCTGAACCTTTTGAGGAAGTAATTGAGTTTTGCCTTTTGTTTTTCGATATCATTTGCATTTACAAATCGGTTTTTTTTTCAAGAATTTCCTGCCATAAAGTCAACTTGGAAGTTGAGTAACTTACATCTCAAATATTATAGGTATATATTTGTATCTTTTCCAAGTATCTGTGGCTACAGCGGACGGATGATGTGCTAACAGAACAGCTGGTGACACTTGATAATTGGGCTTGTCAAGAGAAATACTCGTCTCCGCACATGGCAGCTACAATAAAAGCGATAAAAAGTGGGGAACTTTAATCACTGAACGTAACGTGAGGGAGGAGCAAATAAAGAACGACTGGGGCAGGCGGGGCTGGCATATGGGGGGAGAGGGAGAAGAATGCAAATTTGTAGAGTAAACATCGATCGAAATGAATTTTTGCATAATTGACAACGTTGAGGAATCTGCGCTGAGCACGTGCCCCTGATGGTGATATCGATCTAAGTAATTATCGCCGGATATAAGATGATGGGAATTATCAACAGTGTCACACACGATTAAGGAGAGGATTTTGATTGGGGTCAATGGTAAAATAAATGTATTTCTTACAAGAGATCGTATTGAAATCACATTAAAAGCCATAGAAAAATATGCTCAGAAAATTGATAAACCCATTTTTATTTTTATTTTTATTTTATTGAAGACCCACCGGTTCAATCTCCAAAGTTCACTTTTGTTTTCAAAGAAAAGTTAATCTCTTGGGATAGATTAATGTCTATAAATAAAAGCTTTAAAGTATTTTGATGCCCAGAACCCCTACTTACTACCTTTAATGAATCGGAATTTTTCGGTCAGTAGCACTTGATGATGATGTTTATGAACAAATCTCCAATCAGCTTTTCTGGGCTGCAACGGAATAAAGTTCCCACCCCATCGATAAGGACACAGCTGTTTGACAACTTCAAGGTCCAAGCGGTGTTCACTTATCTTATTATTATTATTTTTTGCATTGCCAATCTATATAGTATGTTTGTGTGTTGGGAATTATACATATTTTTGCCTTAGAACCCCGCGGCTTATCTCTCTCTTAAGCGCATTTGCCAATAATTTACTATTATCAATGGAAAATGGCAAAAGTTCACTTGTTCCTTAGGTACATAACATATACATAAAGGCGGGCGCAGAGTAAATAAATTGAATTATGATTATTTGTATAAACCGAAGCAACCGCAAAAAAAAAACACAGAAAAACGATAAGAAACCAAGGCGATATGAGAACTTCCAGCGAAGGGGAAAAATTCCAACCATAACCTAGTTTAAATTAGTTTTTTCTGCTAACAAAAAGCCTTCAAAAACAATGGGACATTTATGGTTTATAGATCTGATCTATTGTGTCGTCTTCCCCGCCTAAAATTTTGCCGGCATGTGTGCCGAGCATGTCAAAATTTTAATTGTTTACTTTCTTTGTTTGGAGTTCTACGCTCTCTTGATCGCTTTCACGTGCCGTTTCGAATTGAATTTTAGTTTATTTAATTTTATTTTCTGCCTTTTCCCCGTTTTGTTTTGTGTGCGGAATGTGTTTGCACTCAATTGGCAAGTTTTAGTTTAATTGAATTTTTTCGCTGTTGCCTTGGCAACTGTTTTAATGCTCCAATTGATGCAATTAAGCAGCAGCAGCCACTAGATATCCCCACACGCAGAGAAATCCGTTGTAAAGGACTACATTTTGTTGTAATTTTGGTATATTATGAATATATTTTTGTAGAGAAAGAATTGTACAAGGTTTTTTATTGAAATTTAGAATAGAAATGCAAACTCGTCTTTAAGATTATTCTTTTCCCATTCTACTATTTTCTTCCTGTGCCTCCTCCCGCCCCCTCTCCTCACGCATCCGTTGATTGATCTTTCGCTATGAGCAAATATTTAAGCTGCCGTCTGAGCGGTGAGCGTTGGCTTTTGGCCAGCAGACCGAAAACATGTTTGAACACCTAACACGCGTCAGACTGGGACGCCCGGGGAGCTTGAGCGAGGGAGATGGGTGGTTGAAATCGTTTAACAATTTTTATTTACCTTTTCATTAACAATTTCGCGGCTTTTTGCTGCTCACATTTTGTTGTGTTGTCTGCGGTTTTTCGTGTGTTTACAAAACCCAAAAAATCATGCGCACTAAATCTTCCATCTCTTTTTTTGTTGTTAACTATTTACTATTTTTTGTCTGGCAGAGATAGTAATAAAAGTGTATTGTTGACTCCTCTTCCTCTGGCTGCAACCTCGAAATAATTTCGTTTTGATAAGAGAAAATGTGTGTTATCAAGCGGTATTCTTCTGCTGCTGCGATTCTTGGTCAAAAGAAGCAGCCAAAATTCGCAAATAAGTCACGTGCGCCACCTGCCCGCCCCCCCACAACCCACAAAAGGGGCAGTGAGGGGTGGGGGAGCAGACCCACAGCACGCGCCAACTTTATGCTCCCTGCATGCCGCACTCTCCATTCTCCACTCTCCACCGCTTATTCTCCAATCTCTCCCCTCGCGGGGTCCCTCGTAGCTTTTGTTTTCGATTTCGTTTCGCAGGCGATAGCAAAGTAAATAATAAAACAACATAAACTCAAGTGTTTCCTCCACCATAAACAGGAGGACTTCCATAAGGCGAACATTGAAGCCTTGGGGTCCTGGCAACCTCTTAAATTGAAATCCCTATAAAACTTTAACCTCTTCTACATTGAAATCTAAAATTTAGACCAATGATATGGCCCTATTTTTGCATTTATAACTTAAAACAAAATTAATCAAGCCCTTCATTCAACACCCACAATATAGTTTCAAATTTAAATTAAAACCCCCTTTCACCTTATCCTTGCTTCACTGTATTTCCTCAACCAAAAAATTCGCAGTGGCAGCAACTCATTGAAAATTGATTAACGCGCCAACTTGTGATTAGCACTTGAGGTTGTTTCGGTTGTTTTGGACGGATTTTCCCTGTCTGCCAAAGGGTAGTGATTAGAGGCTTAAGTTGCTGCCACCACAACCACTTTTAGCCCGATTTCCATTGGCAATTAAGTAGGCCATGACATGGAAGCTATGTGTAATTGTAGTAATCGATTTTCCATTTCCACTGGAACCAGCCCAGGCAGTCGGCGGTGGCAGTGGGAAAATTTTAAAATCCAGCCAGCGCCAAATAGAGTTTACTGACCCCAAAAAATAAATAAAATAAAAACAAAAGCCAGAGAGAGAGAGCGCGCAGAAATTGCAGCAGCCAAAAGGAGAGGTGAAAGCGAAGGAGGTCGCACACATATCGATTAAACACGCGGAGAAAGGGGGGCAGGAGTTGGACACCTGGGGGGGGATCTGGGGTGGTAGTTACCTGAGGGGGCGCGCTGGCTGGCAACACGTTTGATTACCGCGTGTAAATAACAACAACACGAACACTGCAAAAGTTGCAAGGACTCGCCATCGTCCTCGTCGCCGTCGTTGTGCAACAATCACATGCCACGGAAGCCCCAATGGAAAGTCCCAGCAAGTCCCAGGAACTGCTGGAGCCGCAGCTACCGGCTCCTTTGAGAGCCAAGCCTCCGGAGAAGCCCATTCGCAAGCGAAACCAAGTCAAAATCACTCAGCATATTCAAACGAGGACCCCGAAACCCACACCCACGGCCATTCTCTGTGAACTGACGCGCCTAAAGGCCCAGCAAAAGTATCTCGAATGCAATCAAGTCAAGCTAAATCCCAATAATTTCATACTCGACGATGAGGAGGAGGAGAGCACCAAGGTCGTGGATGAAACTGATGTTCCAGCCGAGCATCCACAACGGGGCAAAAATCAAAGACCCACCAGCTCATCCACCGCTGCCCTGATAAGTCTGATCAACGAAATCGAACAGGAGAAGTTGGATTTAAATCAAAAGTTTCAGGAATATCGCTCTGAAAAAAGGGGAGAGCTCCAGGACATGTGGCACTATGTGGCTGCCATCAAAGAGGATGTCTTTCGGCCAGAACGTCTCAGTCAGTATACGGTTAATGCCCTCCGGCAACGCATTATTGGTGTTAACGGCCAACTGGAGCGTCTGACTTTAAAGAACTCGAAGGAACTGGCAACTTTGAGGGAGGATTACGAGAAATTGGAGAAGGAAAATAATTTTATATGGAAGGGTAATATTTAAGGGGTATTTCGGAAGGTCTTCCTATAAGATCCATTGGATAAGTTTGCACTCTTTAAAATCTATAAATGTGAAATATGGATTTAATAAAAACTAAAATCAAAATATGGTCGATTAATAATTCTAAAATAAATTGCAAGTTCAAGAAAATAAAGTTTCCCCGGAATTACGATTTACGGACAAATTTTGCTACAAAATTCTTGACATTCTTTTCGCCGCTTGCCACTTTTGTAATCAAGACAACATTTTGAGACCTTGCCTTGAGTTTTCCAATAGGACCTTTTGATACAATTCTTTGTTGTTGCTTTTTTTGGTTGCCTTTTGGCTGAAGGATTCCTCGGGCGACATTGGGTATTTTTGTTGCTCCGCCTGGGTGACTGTTATAGTTGTTGTGTATTTCTGGCTGCGATTATTTTGAAATGTCTCATTTGCGAAGGCCCGATGTTCATCGTGACCAGGACCGGAGAGGAGAAAGGTCAAATGGCACGTGGCAATGGCATTTTGTGGCTCCTCCCTCGACAGCCCCCTCTTAATGTATTTCGTAGTATTGTTCGTAGTACGTACGAGTAAGCCTGAAGTTCACAGCCCGCGCTCACGTGGCAATGACGCCGCATTTCTAGGGCGTAATATCAGTGCAGAATCAGCTTTTGTTTCACACATGCAATTATGTAAAAGTGTCAAACTCATCTGTGTCTGTTTCGTTATTATAAAATAAATAGTTTGCACACTTGTTTACTTGTCTCAAGTTCAAAGTCTCACACGCCGAGCTTTTATATTTATTTATTTGCCAGTATTTTTTGATTGAAAAGAGAGAATATTGTTTAAAAGAATCCTAGGGAAGCAGATACATCAGAACATTCAGCTCAAAACAATAAAAAATACAAAAAAGAAACCCGGTGGCGATGATGATTATGATGCCTTGCTTGGCCCATTGTCATTGTCGGCGGGAGCAGAGAGTGAGTGAGTGAGTGAGAGTCGGTGGGCTTTTGTACTTGTGTTGTTAATTATTTAACATTGTGTTAAATTTTTAAAATGTTTTTGCGAATACACAAAGGCAAATAAACAACAGTCAGCGACGACGGCGACCGAAAGTCGTGAGCGAAGAATGTTTTTGTCTCGTCTCCCGAGTCTGCTCTGCTCTGCTTTGGTCATGTTCCTCCTCCTCTGCCTCTGCCTCCACCGGAACACCCTCAGCCTTATCCGCAGCGTGGAGATCCCAAGATTCAAACACGCGCACCTTGTATGGCGCTGTCATTGTGTGTTTTTTCGCACTGATCTCGTTGTTCTCGGTATGCTGCTGCTGCCACTGCAGACTGGGCGCCACCTAGTCACCCACCTGAACCCAGACACCCCTGGCAACAGCAGCAGCAACAGTGGGTGCTTAGTGATGAAATGAGGGAATTATTTGTAATTAAAGATTATTTTTAAAGGTGGAAAGAATACTCTATATATGTATTTGAGAAGGAAATCCTAGTTTGCTTTAGAAAAATATTTAATATAATTTAATCACCAATCAAACATGCTCCACTGTTCTCTCTTTGGCACAAACCCACACTGCCTGTCTGTCGAAACTCTTCCTCTGTCTTGGTTTCTCCCCAAAAAAAACTGTGCTCCCACTCGTATTTCCCTCCCCTCCTTTTCACGCCGCATTAACCAAACGTTCGTTCACCTGGCAAATACCAGACAAACCCCACAGCAGAGGCAACAAACAAATGACATGAGCATTGGCCTGATTAACTAAATGTATTTCCCTGTTTGCCCTTCTCATCGCAGGTGGCCATCAAGATAATAGACAAGACATGTCTGAACGAGGAGTACCTGAGCAAGACCTTCCGCGAGATCTCGATCCTGAAGTCCCTGCGCCACCCGCACATAACGCGTCTGTACGAGGTGATGGAGTCACAGTCGATGATCTACCTGGTGACTGAGTATGCGCCGAATGGTGAGATCTTTGATCATTTGGTGGCCAACGGCAGGATGAAGGAGCCGGAGGCGGCGAGGGTCTTTACCCAACTCGTGTCCGCCGTACACTATTGTCATCTGCGCGGGGTGGTGCATCGCGATCTCAAGGCTGAAAATGTTCTGCTTGATAAGGATATGAACATTAAGGTAAATATATTGTCAATAACTAAAGGGGAAATGTATTTACTTATTGCTTTTTATCTTTTCCTGGTAGCTCGCTGACTTTGGCTTCAGTAATCACTACGAGGAGGGCGCAACTCTGAGAACTTGGTGCGGCTCCCCGCCATATGCTGCTCCCGAGGTGTTTCAGGGCTTGGAATACGATGGTCCCAAGTCGGATATCTGGAGTTTGGGCGTGGTTCTCTATGCCTTGGTCTGTGGGGCTTTGCCCTTTGATGGAAAGACCATTCTTGAGCTGAAAAGTCGCGTGGTGTTGGGAAAATTCCGGATTCCCTTCTTCATGTCGCAGGGTATGAAATCCTGAATAAAAACAACAGAGATATATCAATGAATTTAAACCTTTTTAGAATGCGAGCAGCTGATCCGCAATATGTTGGTCGTGGAGCCAGATCGTCGCTATACCATCAAACAGATCATCAAGCATCGATGGCTCAGCGAATGGCAATCGGAGCTGCAGGAGGAGGAACGCTACGAGGCTTTGTCTTGCTCGGGAACGCTGTCAAAGTCGGCTTCCGCTTCTTCCCTGGGCAGCAGCAATGCCCCAGACTCACCGCCGCAGCTGGACTCGGTGGTGATGACGCATATGCTTCAGCTGCCCGGGCTGACGGCCGACATGATTGCCCAATCAGTGCACGAGCAGCGATTCGACAACATCTATGCCATCTACAATTTGCTGCAGGACAAGTTACTGCAGCGACGGCGCGACAACCAAAGACTGCAGCACCATGCCAGCCTGGTTTACTCCCGGTCCCGCAAGACTAGCATAACGACGGGCGTGGTGGATCGCTCGGAGCCCGTCAAGCAGGAATCTCTGGACCGACTGAGTCCGCTGAGCAGTGCCACCAATGCCTCCAGCACGGCGTTGGGCTTTGGCTGGTCCGATGTGGCCGTGGATCTGGAGAAGTACGGTGATTTCGAGCTCGAATGCCTGGCGCGATCCAACGAGGTAAATATTTGTTACATGAATTAATTATTAGTTGTCTAATTCTCATTTATTTTCTCCTATTTACAGCCTCCTGTCAATTCGCAGCATTTGAGCGCCCAGGCGGGTGGCGGAGTGAATGGAGCGAATACGCGTCGCCATACAGTGGGACCCGGGGATGTGGCCCACGAACAGGCACTGGCCAATCCCCACGTGCCGCCCATTGACTTCAAGTGCCCGCCACAATGCAGCGATCCTGCGCAGCCCACAACGGTTCCCTATTATCCCATGAATCTGCCCATGCTGCAGAACCAGCCGCTGCATAATCTTACCATCAAGGATCAGCATTTGCTCAAGCCGCCAGTGGTCATGGGAGCCAGTGAGTATTTCTGCTTTAAGAGGATTTCCTTTTATTAAATACTGAACCTCAAAATTTCTTCTCATTTCAGGCTCCTTTGGGCGTCGTGCCTCGGATGGTGGGGCCAATCTTCACATCTATTATCCCGCCACCGGCACTGTGGGTGGTCCAGCTCAGGGACAGCAAATGGATACCGCTGGCTACTATATCAATCCAAATTGTGGCACAGATCCCTCAGTGGTCCAAGAGCTGCCGCCGCTCAATGAGCAGGCAGCGGCTCAGATGCAATGCTGTCAGGAGAACGACAGCGGGGAATGCAATGAGGAGCTGCAAAGGTTAGCTACTAAATACTGATATTCATTGAGTTTATAATTTAAAAGTCTTGATTTTTTCGTAGTTACATGCAAAAGCGTGGTCTGGGCAAGCGCCATACTGTGGGCTGCACGGAAGATCTGTCGGTGACGCATGGTCCGGGTCCGGGCTCGCAATCCCAGGCGCCAACTACCTCCAGCAACATGCGACAGAGAAGAACGGGTCTGCTTACAGTCACCGAAAGGCCGCCAGGTGCGTAAATATCATTATTTGATTTATTTTGGTATATTTGATAGTAAATAGTTAAAGGATAAATATAAAGAGATTGTTAAAATATTTAATCAAGCTCAAAGATTACGAATTTTTATAGTTAGCTGGTAAAATACCTATTCCTGTGAACAAATTAATGTAGCAAGGAAAGTAAACCTTTTAGGCTTGTAAATTGTCATTTAAACTCATTTATATATGATTATTATTTTATTTAAAATTAGGTTTTTTTTTTAATATTTATATTTCGATATATTTTGTCTTTTATACTAAAATTCCTTAATGTAGTGAGCTTATTATTATCTTCAGAATTCTTCCTTATTTAATATTTAAAGCATGGCTTAATAAATAGCTTTTATTTAGCCATTAAATGCCTTAATTAATAATAATATTGTTTCATTAATACCTCAATAATTTACTGATTTAATTATTATTGTTTTTATTCAAATTATTATATTAATTTTGATGTTTTTTGTTTTGCTTTTTCCCCCTTTTTTCTTTTTATGCAAACCTTTTTTGGTTTATTGCAATTTAATTATTTTGCATCGCAAAACAACCACAACGACTGACCACCTGCTACCGCTACCGCTCCCGAAATTATCGCTGCTTGAATCCTGCCTAAACCCCTGTCGTGCAGTGATTCCCCCGGAACTTATACGCGAGGTTGAGTCTCGCATGAACCGTGATTACTTGCCGCCCACCTTGAAATCTCTTAGCCAATCGCCACCGAATGGCACATATCCTGTGGGTGTGGGGCCCATGGGCATGGGCAAGGGCTTGTCGCCGCCCCACTCGCTGCCCCTGGTCGCAGCCTCAGGCACAGGCTCTTCTGTACCGCTGGTGGCGACCAATAATCGGCGCATCCATCGGGTTGTCCACTCCAAGTTGCCCACCGTTCAGGAGGGTGGTAAGTCTCGAGTTTTGGTTGCGGTCTTCTCACTGGAATGGAAGTTGTAACTAACCAAAATGATTAGAAATTGAAGAAATTCTTGAAAACTCGATGCGGTTTACCTTAAAGACCACTAACATTAACATAAGTTTGACAAATTGAATCAAATATCTTTGTTTTTGTAAAGAAAACCTCAAAAAATGACTACATTTTATAAAGCAAAATATATTATATCTGTGGGTTAACTTTAAAGTAAACGTTACTTTAGGGAAAGTATAATAAAAAAGAATGAGAGGTATTAGTTTATACAAGAAAAGGAATAACCTTTTCTTAAATCACAAAATGTAACTTACAAAACAACAAATGTTGAACTAACACCAACCTTAATTCCCTGGTTAAGGTAATTTTCAAATTTAGCAAAGTTTCCCCCTTTGGCTGTTTGTGTGTGTTTTCAATTGGTTAACCATCTCCTACTATTTCCTCTCTCTCTTTACTTTTATTTTTCACCCTGGCTGCTTGCTTACGATTTAGCGACAATAGGACGTTATAGTCCAGTGCGTCGGGCGTCGGAGGGATCGAAGAGCCAGTTCCAGGGCCCACTGCAGGAATGCCAATCCCTGCAGAAAGGTATTGCACAGAGAAACTTTTTGGTTGCACCCAGTCCGCCGCTTTTAGAAAATTCGATCAGTCTGCCAGGTAAGAAAACGAGAACGAGACCCAAATTAACGCCACAAGCTTTAGACACGGGCTTTAGCTCCCTTCAAATGTGATTAATTTCATGATTTTCCCTCTCCCAACAGGTTCTCCCATACATGGCAAGCCGGGCATGGGGTTGCAGCTGACTCTGCGGCGTGGCCATGATATTGAAGTTCCTCCGGAGGCCATCAAGAATCTAATGCCGGCCTTGGACCGCCTGGTCAAGGAGCAGCGTGTGAGCTTCGAAATAGCCAACAAGATAATCTCAACACATGTAGTGCCCATGGAACTGGCCCACCTGCTGGGACTAGCGGCCCATGCTTCCAGTGCGGCGGCTGTCAGTGGCGGTCATCTGGATCAGAGTCACTTGCTGCACCATCAGCCACAACAGCACATGCACAGCTTCAGCGTGTCGCCATTGAGTATGCCACCGCAGGGTGGAGCTGTGAATGCCTCGCTAGCTCTATCCTCCGCCAAGCAGATGTTCGGTCAACCCATCTGTGGCTACCAGCAATATCAACCAATGACTTTAGTCCTGCAGCAGCCACAGCAGCACCACCACCAGCAACTCCAGCAGCAGCAGCAGCTGGTTGGTCAGTTCAGCAGCATCAATCTGGGCGCCGCCAGCAACTCCAATTCGAGCAGCGGCTGCCAGTCGCCTGTCTACAGCAACACCACTTTCAGCGGCAGCTGCTCACCCAATCCCTTTACGCCCGGCGGTGGTGGATCCTCGCCGCTCCATCAAATCACCAAAGGCATTTCGGGTTTAAGCACAGGGTGCGCCGGTGGTTCCATTACCCGGGGAACTTCGGCGGCCTGTGAAGGAGCAGCTGCAGCCGCAGCGGCGGCAAATCAGCCCTTAGACTTATCCATGGATGTGTGTGGGGGAGCGATGGATCAGCAGCAGCCAACGGATTATGCAGCCACCAATTGGTTCATGCCCGCGGCTTCCTCGTTTTACGACCTGAAACCATTGAACCTGTCGCCAGCGCAGCCTGTCAGAGTGGTGCCCACACCCCCAGCCTCGCCGAACTTGTGCATAATCCAGGAGGAGAACGGGAATGGGCAAATGTGCCATACCATAAGCACCGGAACGCCATATGCGGGTTGTACAGGCGGCATAACGCCACAGATCTGTCTGACTGATGTCCAGGGAAGTGAAATTACCCTGGTGGCTTTGTCCTCGGATAATAGTCGGGATAGCGAGGATTCCCTGGAGCCACACACGCCGGTTATGTCGCTGCAGGTGAGTCTAAACTAAAATAAACGTAGAGCTACGGAATCTAAATATATACCTCTCCTTAGGGTCTTATTATCACCGAACCCAGCAGCGATATGCCTTCGATAACCCGCGGCATTGGTCGCAAGGCCAGCCTGGACTGTGAACCGAGCGGTTCCGTCGGAGGAGGCAGTCATTGTCCAGTGAATCCGGCACAAACACAGACGCAAACCGAGGCGCAGTGCCGGCGGGGCAGCGACAAATCGCTGGGCTTCTCGGATGACTCGCTCAGCAACGACTCGAATAACCTGTCGCCCTGCCAGGAGCCCTCGGCCAGCTCCGGCTTCAAGTCGGACTCTCACTCGGAGATGGGCGATCACACAGAATGTGGCCACCTGACGCCCGATTCCATGTGCGACTCCCGCCGCATGTCCGATGAAATGTGCTACGAGGTTCCACTGCCGCACGAGTGCTCCAATCTGGACTCTACCCGTATTCTGGAGATGGTCAAGCAAACCATAGACTCGACCATGCCACCAAAAGGATTTGTGCTGCACAAGGGTAGCATTAGCTCGGAGGACAGCGGGGCAGAGTCGCGTCACAGCAGTGCCTCCAATGCCTCCACCTCGAATCCCTTGGCCTGCGAAGCAGCCTCATCCCTGCTGGCCTTTGGCGGCGAACCCACGACCAATCTTAGCTTGGAGTATTCCGGCGGCCTGCAGATCGAACTGCAGGTGTGCGAGGGACGCAGCCGCGATCATCACGGAGCGGCCAAGGGCATCAAGCTGCGGCGCATCTCGGGGGATCAGTTTGAGTACGGAAAGATATGCCAGCAGCTGATCAGCACCATAACCATGCAGCAGGTGGCGGGCTAAGGAGAGCTAATCCCCGCCAGCCGAACTATTACTAGCCGATGACTACACTCGCCTTGCCTAAACTCTGCGTAGCTGTGATTATAGGCGATATGTACGATATATATAGAGCCATCCTAGGAGTAGGAGTAGGAGGAGTTGACGGATATCCCCAATCCCCCGTTCCCCGATTTCTGCCCCCGTTTGAATAGCTTAATCAAAATTTTACTGTTTTTTGACCGATTTCTTAGCTAGCTTAATTTAAAAACGGAACGATACGGAACGGAACCTGTATATACAATGTGTAGAAATTGTTTAAATAATCGCTAAAACTATATTATATATATTAATTAACGATTTACGCACAGGCCAACATATATAGTTTAGGCTAAGATGATATAAGCTTAAAGATGGCTGGAGATCCAGGTCCAGCCTATCCATATCTTAAAGCTTATATTACCTTTGGTTATAGGAAACTTGGCTGGCGAATAGGTGTAAGAGCAACTCGTAAAGAATACATTCCAGTAGCAGAAATTTTCATACAACGTTCGTTCTAGCCGTAATTATCCATATTTAGGAGCTAGACTATATAAAATATTATTTACATAATATAACTATTGTTATTTTCGACCTTTTGTGCAATTCGTCAAGTGTTTATTATTAGTTTTCGTCAAAAACTCAGTTCAAATGACTATACGTTCTATATCTGGCATGTTGGGATATAGATAGGCGCCTAGAAATGATTATATTGAATAATGTGTAGTTAGCATTCTCCGATTTAGTGTTAAGCTCTTTCCGATTCCGTTTTTTTAATGAGTGTAGTGCAAGTTTGTTCAGTTATATATACACATATGACCTACGGTTAGAGTTATACATATATGTATTCTACGGTTTAACTCACACAACAAACATTGATAAATCTATTTTTTAATAAAAGACTGCTGTGATTTAAAATGTAATTAATTTAAACAAAGGCGAGACAAAAGAGGAGGAGGAGTATAGAAAACCAACAAAACACACTTGAAACCAATTAGTTATATCATTATATTAATAAATAATTCAATAATAATAATTAATAATTCATCTTAAATAAATTACCAATTCTCCAAAAATATTACAATAAATGTGTTTTTATTCATTTGTATAGAGGAAATTGAGTCTAAAATGTTTAATTTTAATTTAATTTAATTAATTTAATTTCTTCCAAGGGCTTGAAGTCTTTGGAGTTCTCTTGCTGGCCTATGACCTCGCTAAGGAACTGCTCGTTGCTAAAGGAACCGCTTTCGCAATCGCTGCCAGGCAGCTCTACTTCCTCTGCCGGCTCATTAAACTCCAGCAGCTCGTCCTCCTCCTCTTCCTGCTGCTCCTCCACGTCGACTTTCGCTTGATCCTGGCTGCTTTTCAACGAGAAGCGTTCAGTGAGCAGTCGATGCGCCTTCACCGCCGCATAGAACTCATGGAAGTCCCTTTCTTGCTGCCAGCACCTCACACAGATCACCTTGGATATGGGATCATCGCTCTTAGGCTGGAATATATAAAAAATATTAATTTTAAACTATAATTAATTAAATAGATCCAATAAACAAACCTCAAACCAGAAATGCTTGGAAAGCACAGTCGCCACATTCATAGAGTCCAAGGCCATCGAAGATCTGGAGCGTGTCCGCATCGTTGACACTTTCCAGGCACATCGGTTAATTAATACATAAAATATTATAATAATTAATAAACGATTAAGAAACAAAAAACTATTGTTGTTTGTTGATTTTTGCAACTGCTTAGTGTGACCGTTTTTAAACTGAAAACAAATACCAAAAGATGCTAGATATTTTGACGCACATGCTAATCTTTTGGTATTTGCTTTCAGCTTAAAAACGGTCACACTAAGCCGTTGCAAAAATCAACAAACAACAATAGTTTTTTGTTTCTCAAACGTTTATTAATTATTATAATATTTTATGTATTAATTAATCGACTTGCCAGCATGATTTGCCGCTTGTGCCTGGAAAGTGTCAACGATGCGGACACGCTGCAGATCTTCGAGGGCCTTGGACTCTCTATGAATGTGGCGACTGTGCTTTCCAAGCATTTCTGGTTTGAGGTTTGTTTTTTGGATCTATTTAATTAATTATAGTTTTTAATTAATATTTTGTATATATTCCAGCCTAAGAGCGATGATCCCATATCCAAGGTGATCTGTGTGAGGTGCTGGCAGCAAGTAAGCGACTTCCATGAGTTCTATGCGGCGGTGGAGAAGGCGCATCGACTGCTCACTGAACGCTTCTCGTTGAAAAGCAGCCAGGATCAAGCGAAAGTCGACGTGGAGGAGCAGCAGGAAGAGGAGGAGGAGGAGCTGCTGGAGTTTAACGAGCCGGCAGAGGAAGTAGAGCTGCCTGGCAGCGATTGCGAAAGCGGTTCCTTTAGCAACGAGCAGTTCCTCAGCGAGGTCATAGGCCAGCAAGAGAACTCCAAAGACTTCAAGCCCTTGGAAGACGAGTTTGCCAATGAATCAACAGTTTTAGAACTTAAGGAGGCGGAGGAAGAGACGCCTTTGCCAGCCGTTGCCCAAGAAGAACGGCGGGAAACCCGCTCCACCACCAAGAGTAAATCCCTGCCGGCAGCAGAACAGCCACAGCCGCCCCCGAAAACAACGAAGCCAAGCACCAAGCCTCGACCTAAAAGAAGCACCGCCTGCAAAACCACCGCCAGCAAACGCTATGCCAACTACAAGCAATGCATGCTCGACATAGATGCCAAGATCTCTGCCCACATGCGTCTCACCTGCGACGTGTGCCACGAGGGTCAGGAGACCTTCCTTCTCCTGTGCAAGCACATGATGCAGGCCCATCACCGCAAGGGCTATGCCATTTGCTGCAACAAGAAGTTCTACAAGCGATCCTTTCTCACCGACCACATTGATCGCCATACCGATCCCGAGAAGTTCAAGTGAGTCCGGTAAAGTGGAGGCCAGCCAATCTCAAAGAGAAGTGTTAGTGCAGAGGATTATCTACTAATATGAATTATTGTTCCATTGATAGATGCACGCAGTGCGACAAGCGCTTTGCGGACAAGCAGTGCCTGCGGAATCACGAGCTCCTCAAGCATCAGCCAGAGGAGGAAAAGACCTTCATGTGCGAGCAATGCCCCAAGAGATACACAAAACAGTATCTTCTGGATCAGCACCGGGTCATACATAAGGAGCGGAATGTGGTATGCGATATTTGCGAGAGAAGGTGGGTATTGGAAAGGGTTGGTGCCTTGGAGCACCTGAGAGCAAATTACATAGCTCTTTTTTCTTTTCTCCCAATAGATTCCCCAACCAATCCCTGCTCTGCACGCATGTCAAGATGGTTCACGGTAACTATGGCACCATGTGTGACATCTGCGCACAGGTTATACGTGGCAGGGCGGCCTTTCAGCGCCACCAACTGGAGCACGCGGGCGTGACAGAGCCCAAGGTGCAGTGCGACATCTGCGGATCGTGGCACAAGAACAAGCACAGTCTGAAGAAGCACGTACGCCGGCACAATGGCACTGCCGCCACCTGTGATATTTGCGGGAAGGTTTCACCGAACAGGAGTGCCATGTTAAGCCATCAGCGCTATGTCCATCTCACGGATAGGAAGCACAGGTGTAGTGTATGCGGAAAGGCCTTTAAAAAGGCCATTACGCTGAAGGAACACATGACAATGCATACAGGCGAGGTGCTTTACAAGTGTCCACACTGTCCCAAAACCTTCAACTCGAATGCGAATCAGCATACTCATCGCAGGAAGTGTCATCCCAAGGAGTTCGAGGAGGCACGGAAGGCACGCAGCGAGAAGCGAAAGGCCATTGAGGAGGAGGGAGAAGGTAGCACCCACATACTGACCATATCAACGGATGGCGATGAAGGATCCCACAGGATTTTGCTAACCAACAGCGATGAGGATCTCAAGACGGAGACCATCGAGTTTACTTTGTGTCTTAGTCCCCAAGCAGCAGATTAAGAGTTGAATAATAATACTTGACCTGTATACTGTATTTAAAGCTCTGTGGAGGGATAGAACCAGATTTTAATTCATTTAAAATGGAGCACAGAGTCCTTTTATTTATAAGATCCTTAGGCTAGCAGCGATTAACAGAAATAGACGGAGATTTTTAAGTGGAATGTTTCACTCAGTTTGTTTTCTTGGGATTAACAGAAATAGACGGAGATTTTTAAGTGGAATGTTTCACTCAGTTTGTTTTCTTGGGTATATCCTAAATACTAACCCCTCTCGCAGATAATTTCCACAGCATTTGGTTCCATTAGGACCGACTCCAGGCAACGTTGGACCGCCGAGCCCAGGATTTCGTCCAGGAGGAAGTTTACCAAGCTGAAATAGGGTTCAAGTTAGAGGTGATCTTTGCAACGTATCTCTGGACAACTCACTTTTCATCGCTCACGAATCGCCACAAATTCATCTGGAGGTAGTGGGCATCCACCTGGATCTGCTGCAGGCCATATTTGCTTAAAGTTTTCAGTCTCACGCACTCCAGCAAGGTCTGCAAGGGAAATTTTTTAGTTGGGTTAAAATTTTACATAACAAACCTCACCATAAGGCCAATTTTAATAATGCCCATTACGATGGAGGACTTGGTAAACTCCACTGAAGTGAAGTTCTCCACTCTCTCTGAGAACAAGCGATGTATATTGGACACATAGCTAGACTCCAGCTGCGAGGGCGTATAGTTGGACCAGTTGGAACGATACTGCGGCTTGGAGGTGGAGGCAAAGTTGCTAAAGTACGTCTCTCGACTGGAGTCGCTGCTGGACGAGCGTGAGGTATTTGTCTATGTTGGCGTTAAGGAAGACGTTCAGCTCTTGAAGGGCATTCTCCTGGAAGTCGTCGCTAAAAAGACAAAGGTGTATAAGTAAGGGAAATATTGACTATAAAAACTCTTCTACTCACCGCTCCTGCTCGTAGTGCTTGGCCACGAAAAGGAAAAGTAGGAGGTCACCACCAGAGCCAAATCGTTGAGAAACCCATCGATGCCCATGTCCACAAACTACAACATATCCCGCTCCGTCTGATCCTGCAGCATCACAATCTGCTCGTGGAGTCGCTTGCCTGCACAGGTCAGCATCTCGCTGGCCAGATCCGAGGTCTTCTCGTCCAGCTGCAAGAGCAGTTCCCCGATCTCTTTCAGGGATTGTGCAGTGTTTTCTGCCCGCTGGAAATCTTTCTCAGCGCTCCTTCCGCCATGATGGCATCGCTGAATGCCATCAAAGGGAGGCTGACGTCCGTACTGAGCAAACACCTTCTGGGCATGAAGGTAATCCTGCACAGCCTGGGCATAGTTCTGTTTCTCAATCAGCGACTTGAGCTTCGCCGGCAGCGTCGACAGGAACTGCAGGCGAATGCTTCTCGTAGAGGCGACACAGCTGAGAGCGCGTGCACTGTAGAGTGCCGGTGATCTGCTCACTGAACGTGGTGATAGACTGCATCTTGGTCATCAGAAGATTAACATCCGTTTCCATCTGCTTAAAGTCGTCCTTCATGCGGCGTATGGTATCCGTGGCGGAGATAGTTGTAGTTTTCGTAGACTAAAGTCTGCATGTCCGAGTGCAAGGTCTGGGTGTCCTTGACCACTGCCGCCTCCGTGTCCATGATTTGCTTCAGGGAACAGTCCTGCCATCATAGCAAGACAGAAATATCAAAACACAAGTTGCCTTATGGGAACACTGAACCCACCTTTAGCAGCCTTTCCAGGTACTTTTCCGCATCGAAACTGGAGCTGTCTATGTCGAAGGGATGTTGGGCATTCGTCTCAGCCATTTTTCGGACCTTATTTCCTTAATACTAATTTAATAAATTAAAAACAAGTTTGTGAAAATTTTGTTTTCGTTTGCAGTAAAAAAAACAAAGTTATTGTTCGGTGTTGGTAAAGGCGCTACTGTGGTTCAGCCAATGAGTTATCGAGTTATCAAAATCGTATTTTGTATTTTTAAATTTCTATTTCCTTTGCAGCATTTAAAGTGCTTAGTATGGCTTTAAATATGTTTTAAAGTAGTGTTAATATTAAAAAAGAAGTAATAGTAAATGCGAAAATTGGGAAAAAATAGTAAAACAATTCAGATTTCTTAATCAGAAACTAAAAAATTCTATAAAATTGGTTAAAGTAAATTTATTTAAAACATTAACATTAAGAAAAAGTTTAAGTGAAAGGTTTAATACAATAAATAAAAGTTGAAGTTTAAGGGTGAAACAGAAAAAATGATGTTGCTTAAAATATGACTAAAATTAATAGAGAAATATGAGAAATCCCTGCTGAGTAAGTTATTCTTGTAAGTTTTAACCTGAATCATTTTTAAACAAGAATATGACTTAATTTTTATTTATTTATATTAAGAAATGAATATTCATAGTTTTTAATAATTAAAAATAAATTTAATTATCATTATATAAATTTCAGTAAGGTGTGTTTGTATTTGTTGCAAACGTGAATTATTTAATCTTTATTATTTACCTTAATCTTTCACTTTAAGTTTAAGTATTGTACCTGTTCTTGTATATATTCTTTATATATAGAACATATTTTCTTATCTCTTGTTATTGGAATAAGTCAGATTAGAGCTCTCTCTTCTGAACCGAGCTTTATTTATGGGAAGATCCCCCTAGAAACGTTTCTACTGATAAGAAGAGTACACTTGTTGCTCAATTCCCATATGGAATTCTGTAAAATCATTTCCAAAGGGTTTCTTGAGGCGACCACATCATCATGCAGATATTCCTCCTGCTCTTGGTAATCCTAATCCTGACACTCTGGAACTCTGCTGTCACAGGTGGTGGGTATCTAAAACACACTCTTACCTAGTAAGTAAGTGTAATTAGTTAATCATTTTGCAGATTGCCTGACAGATCCCGTGACAATGCTCTGCATTCCGGACCCAAATCAGGGCAAATAAGCCCTGTGTGTGTGCGTACCATATATACCTTTGTCCCAATAAAGTACCAAAGTGGAGCACAATGTGGGCTTCTAAGTAATTCGGCAGCAGTCTCCCCAGTCTGAGTTACGTGTGGCAAATCGCATTAAACATTCCACGCCCCCTCTGCCCCCAAAGGAGGCGCCCCACGCACACTTCAGACATCTTTTTTATTGGGGATTTGATACCCTGGAAAGGCGGCGTTGTGGTTTTTGGTTAGAATAGGAAACGTCGGATAAATGGGGATCCACATAAATTTATAAATTACAAAATTGTTTAAGCAATAAACTTACTGTTTGAATTGTTAGTTTCTATAAATTATATTCTTATGCTTATTTTGTGGCAGTTTGCCAAAAGATTTTGACAGAAACTGGATTTATTTTAATCTAGAAATTTTATTTTCTGTGTTTTTATTATTATTTATTTTATTCTTCAGAAAATTCAAGGATATTTCCAGATTCTCAACCCAAACTAGGCCTAACTCGGCCGAATTTTTTGTTTGGATTCTTATATACGCTTTCTTCGGAGGGAGTTTGTCTGCCCGCTGGCGACCGTGTCAAGTTGAATGAACATGGACAAGTTTCTGCCACTTTTGGAGGGGCGAAAGTTCGCTCTCTCTGTGCCGTATCTCGCATCTGAGTCTCGTTTTTCGGCTGATGTTGCCTCGGACTCTGGAGTCCTCCTGCTACCCCGACCTCTGCTGGTCGCACTCTGCCTCCGTTTGTGGCGGCTCATTTCAAATACATTAACATTTTGACCTTTAGCAAAAAGAAAGTAAAAGGAAAAGAAAAAAGTTCGAGCTGCTGCCGGGGCCGAATTTAATTTCGAGTTGTGTGCAGATTGTGCAAATCACACGCTCTCCCTGTACTCCCCTCTTTGTCTCTGGTCTCCACGTACGTTTTCCAGTGAAATTAAAATTTTAAGAATAATATAAATAATTATTTTACAGAGTTTGCTTACAATATTTATAAATTTCAGGAGCAGATTTTAGCTTTCTTTCTTTCTCTTCTCTTTCAAGCTCTTAAATAGGAAACGTTTTTAGAAAGATTTGGAATTCAAGAAAGGTCGTAAGCAGGTTTTAAGTATTCTCCCATGAATTAAACATTTTTAAGCACTCTAAAAATTCCTCAAAATTCTTAATAAATTAATTCATATTTCTACAAATAACATTTAAATATTTAACCAATTTCAATCACATTTATTCTCTGTGCACAAATGGCATTGCATACCTGCAGGCACAGGATACTCAGGTAATCCAAACACACAGGGACATCGCACACACTCCTACACACAACAATCACACACACACACACACATTCTGGGGTATAGCGTGAACTTTGCTTTCATCAAACTGAAAATTGAATTTACGTAAGCCAAGCGAAAGTCGCACAAAAAATACGTGAAAAAAGAAAATACCTCGAGAATGAAGAAAACGTCGAACGTGTCAAGGTCAAGTTGCCATTGTCCCAAAACCCCTCCCCCCACGAACCCCTCTAAGCAACAGGAAAAGCGTGGAAATTTCGGGGGACTTTTCCACCCCACTCCTTATGCTCCTCATGTGTTTTGTGCAGTTTGAAGTGCGCCAAGTCGTTAAATTAATTTCAGTGCACTCGAAAGACAGGAGCAGCGGAAACTGGAGCACGGCTCTGGCGCTGGCGCTCATTTTAAACGGATTATGTGCACGGCATTGGAGGGGGTGGAGTGGCTAAAGGGGGGGTGGGGCAGTGGCAGCAGGCTGGCAGAGATTACTGCCAAGTGGCCAAGTGGCGCCCCGGCTAAAGTGAGGCTGCGTGAGTGGACAGCAAATGAAAGGCAAACACAAGTCGAGGAGTGCCATAACACACACACAACTTTAAGCCAAAGTCAAAGAGCCACTGGTTGTTGTTGCGGGGCGGAAAATGAGGGGGGGGGCTCTGGAAAAACTCAACTGGCATGGCTGATTTCACTTCGAGCTTCAGCTGACACTTAAAAGTCGCTCGGCTGTGAAAAAAATAAGGAGGAAAATGGAAAAGCGAGAGAGTTTGAAAAATGTGCACATTAAATGAGGCACAATTGGCACAAATAAAAGCGTACGAGCACTTTTCTATTTAATTGGATTTCATTTTAATTAACAAATAAATAAATAGAAAAGTTGATTAATTAATTAGGTTTTGTTTCATTGAATTGAGTTTGTGTTGCTGGAAGCAGTAGAGAGCAAGAGAGAGTTGGTAAATATAATAATTTAATAACAATAAAAATTCCTCATCAATATCCTAACTTAAATACAAGTTTTATTCTTTTGAGCACAAATAAAACACTTTTTATAATTAAAATAATTGTTATAATGTACTCAAAGGACTCTAGTTCAAGTTTTGTAATAAATTTAAACCAAATACTTCGCAAATAATTAAAAACCATTCGGTAAGGCTATAAACTTTAATGAGAGGCACTCAACCTAACAAACAAATGCCACTTCAAATGTCTAAACAAATTGTTTAATAATAAACCAAACAGCCAGGACAAACGATGATTACAGAATAAAATATAAAAGATATTAAAAATGTCATAGCTAAAGCCCATTTAAAATGAGATTTTTGAGTGCCTGCAAGAGTTTCTTACAAACAAAAACAAAAAAGAAAACCACTTTGAGGGGACCCTATAAAGGACCTTAAATTTATGTCTGCATTGTAATTTCCTTTAATTTTTTTTCCACAACCACGTTGTCGAGTGCCGACAGCTTTATCAGCTGCCAAAGCAAATGCAATTTAAATGCATTCGCAAAAATAAAGACGAAGGATATGTGGCCATAAACACGGCCACACGCACACGGGACTCGTTCATATTTCCCACGGAGGATTTGCCTTGGGCGGAGCCATAAATCTGCACGCAAAGTGCTTCCGGCCTGCCAGCCCAAAAATGGCTGATGATTCCACTTCGAGTTCCTACGTCCTTCACTGCCATCACATCCTCCTGATCCTGGGGGCGCTTTAATAACGCCAAAGTGCCGGCCGCAGGTGTTTACCTGGGGAATGGAGGTATAATGTAGGGCTGCCAGGCATCCTGGCATCCTGGGGAAAGGGACTGCCGTTGCAGCTGCATCTACATGGAAATCGCTATCCAATGTGTGTGTGTGTGTGGCACTTTGTGGATGCCTCCTGCATCCTTTTGGCCGTGTCAACTGATAGGCAGCCCACAGCTTAATGCAGGCACTCCCACACCCGCCTACCATTTGGTAAATGAATGCTGTTAAATCGTTCTGGCAGTCTTTACACGGGGAACAATAAAGGCAAATTATAGAAACATGGAGGATTTTCTCTTATAATTTGTATTGAAATTTATCAAGAATTTTATATGATTTTTAATATTATTCCCTATTTTTGGCTGTGTATTGTGGTGCCCTGTCACTGCTCAGCCCCTGCAGTTGTCACTTGGCGTTGTCAATTTTTTATTGCCCTTTGGCAGCTGTGTTTGACTCAGGAAAATGGAGGACATCCTCCTACGGAAGATGCTGTGTATTTTCCGCTTTCGGGGTTAGCGGGTCACGTGCCGCTCTCGAGGTGCTCCGACTGCTCCTCCTCCTGCGACAAAATCAGCGTCGTGGCATCTTCGCCAGCAATTGAATTCAAATGAAGCCGGGGTTGAAAAAAGGGCGGAGGTGACGCCCTCCAGTAGAATAAATGCGATGCCATAAATCAAGCATAAAAATTGACATTAATTTTGCCCACGAGAGACAGCAGGAGAGTGGAAAACACCCGGAGAAGGAGATGAAAATACCCAGGGAGAAGGAGAAGGCGGTATCTGCTTACGTGCGGGGCTTTTCCGAATTCAATTCGTTGGCGAAAAGCTCTGCGCATCGATCACGCCCGGAATATTCAAGTGACAATCGGGAACGGGCGGGCGTGGAGTGGAGCTCATCCTACCACAAAAATTAAACTTCTAAAATCTCAAAGCCTCGTGGAAAAGTTTTCCCATTTAATGCGATTTGTTTGTGGTTTTAATGCCTAAACTGCCATGACATTATATGCAATTAAAATTGAACCTCTGCTGTGTTTAATAACAAATGTGTTTGCGGTTTTTCTGCAAAAATAACTAACTAACTAATCAAAACCGCAGGACAACACAACTGCTGACCACAATGTTTTTATTCATTCCCGAATCGAAATTGGTCAGTGAGACGAAATAAAAGCGTTTATGGTCTAATAATCAGCATTTTGTGTCTAAATTTAGGCAAAGGGTTTTATTTTCTGGGGTTGTTTAAAGGGGGGTTAAGTCCTATGTACATTAAGTTATCGACTGTTGACAAAAATAGACCGGAAATAGGCTAGAATCCACGACAGCTTCCCTCCTTCCGGGTGTCTCTCATTTTTATAGCATACTTTTCAGCGAATCGCTTTATGTATTTGCCCAGCTCTCCCGGAATGTCTCTTCGCCGGAGTTTATTGCCATCTGGGGACTCGATCTGGTTACACGTCTCCCCCGGAAATCCCTTTTTCACTCTCTCCATCTTTGTGTTTTGTTTGCGCCAAATGAATGCCATTCTCGCACAAAATCAGCAAATGGCCAGTGTGTCCACTGAAAGAAACTCGCACTGGCCAAAGGTTACAACAAGTCCAGACGGAAAGAGATAGAGAGCAAAGCAAAGTGCCACAAAAAGAATGTTATCCTTTTAGCTGTGAAAGGATAAAGATCTCTTTGTGCACAGCTCTATGCTAATAAAGGTAAATGCCATTAGAGATGTAACGCTGCTGAAAGCAAAGTCATGATGAAACATACGCATGGTTCGCCTCAACAGTGGAAACTCTTTAAGATGATCGAAAGTTGTAGTTTTCTTTTCCTTTTCTCTTATCCAAGAAATTAATTGGTTTCAAATATATTTGCAGATTTATTTACTCCTTTTTATATTTCTTTCATGAGCATTCCGATGTGTGTCATTTACAGAATATTAATTATAAAAATTTACTTGCCATAAGTCATAAAACTGAAAAGGTTTCATAAATAAAACAAAGTACAAAAATTAGATTTCTTCTTGTACCTCCTAAAAACCATACAATTTAACATTTTCATACTTTTTGACACATTTTTATATTGATTTCCGAACCAAAGACAAATTTCCCTAAACTTTTGCCTGATTTCCAAGTTACAACTTTTACTTAAAACCCATGAAGCCACCATAAACTCTAAAGTTAAAGTTAAAGTTATTTTTTTCCCCCAAATGTCGTCTAAACTCTCTTGAATAAAAGTTGACCACAGCTGCAGGATCTCTCTATTTAACTCAATTTTTCCCTGTGACAGATTGTGGATTAAGTTAGAGAAGTTTAACTGTACGGAATATGTACATATATATTCGTAAACACACAGACAGATATAGCACGACGTGGACATATACCAGATGGGTGGCATAGGCCAAAGTTCTCACGTGTAGGAAACAGGATGTAAAAGGGGTTAGGGTGGGGTTGGGGTGGAATACCTGGCAGTCGCGTCGCCACTTGGAATCAACAGTTTACCTGGCTGGGTGCTTTTGCTTTTGGCCTGGCTAAATGGCTTAAAACCAGACCGAAACTGACAACAAATACAGCTGACGACGACGACGACGGCGATGATGATGATGGGGAAATACCGAGGGAGAGGGGAGGTGGGAAAACAGAGAGGTCCATTTTCCAGACAGAGGCGCATGCACAACGGCAATTACTCATGGAAATAGTTTAGGCAGAGGCAGGGGTTGAGGGTTAAAGCCGCCATGAGTTACGGTTAGAGTTTCCGTTGCTCTGGGTTACACCCACTCAGTTTCCCAACCTCTCCTGGTTTCCCCATTTCCACCCTGCTCCCCTGCTCCTATTCATGCCATTTGTTTATTTGTTTATTCTGCACTACGTTTGCTCAAAATCAAAATTCCTGTTGCTGCTGCAGCGGTTGCTTTGTTGCTGTTGATTTTCCCCAAAAGGACATGGGTGGGAGCGAGAGATCCTAGGGAAAGCGACATCATTTGCATCCATCTCTTGTTCCCCCATCTCATCACTTTTTCGGCACAAAGCTGCAAATGTAAACGAAATCGAATATGACTGCTGTTTCCGATTCAAATTGCGATTGCGATGGCGATGCTGATTTTCCGATTCCGATTCTGTTGCTTATGCTGCTGTTTTATGGCAATGCATCCTACCCTCGACTCCCGGTACTTTGGCATCCTTGAGGCCACAGGACAATCAGCATGCATGATTTAACATTGCCCCCCAAAAGAAAAAAGCAAATATCCATGAATGCCATAACGCATACTTGGGCGTTCCATCGCTGAAATTCGGTTACGTGTCAGTATCTTTGGGTTCTTTTAACAAAAGAATTGAGTTTATTTGTACTTGTTTTTCTAAAAGGGGACAAAGGATGTTGTAAAACACAATTTAAGGCTGACCAACCTCTATTTTCAGCAAGTTGTGATTGAGAATTTGAAGTTAAGTTGAGGCAATACACTTTGTAGCGCTCTGGAAAATATTTTAAGAGTGTTTAAATTAAAATAATTAAATTAAATTGTAAAACATAATTATTCCTTCCATAAAATATTTTTATTTCGAGGAAAATGAATCTGAAATATATTTTTTATCAATAAATTAAGAATAAATCATATTCTCTTCTGCTGCCCCAAGAAGTATGCAATGAAATTTCACAAGTTTCTCACAACATGGCGCCTTGGCGGAAACCGCACACAAAATGGCGAAACGGCAAACAGGAATGTCTTCCATTTTGCCCTAAAAAGCATATGCATGCACACAGCAAGCCCTGTGCAGCTGTAAAATGTGAATGCAGAAAAGGCGAACCGCTGCACATAACTAACTGGGGACTTGAATTCGGTTTTGGGCCATATTTTGCGCCAATTTCCATACAAATCTCTTGCATACACAAAGCCAGGCGCACGTATACACTCAAAGCACACTCAGTCATGCCAACTGTCGATCGCAAATGGCAAGCAGTTTGCATAGTTTCTCCAGCAAAAACCCCACGAAACTCCGTATGAATGAAACAAAACAAAACAAAGCCAAGCGAGGAGGCCCACAAGAAAAACAAAAGTTCCACATGCGATAAAGAAAAACAAAAGCCAGAAGGTGGCAGCGGCGGCAATAACAACTACAACTGCCTTGCGCTGTAACAATAAAAACAAGGCAAACGTACTGAGGCTGAGAGCTAGAAGAAAATTAAAAAGTAAACACAAAAATTCACGTGCTTCGCATGCAATAACAGCATAGACCATGGGGTCACGGGTTAGGGGGAGGCGACAGTAGTGGCCTTTAAGCTTGCGCAGTGAGAGGAGCTCCTTGTGGGGCCAAGTGAGATAAGGATAATGCGCATGGTCAAGAGAAAGAGAGAGAGAGAGTAAGAAAGCAGAGAAATTTGTGCGGTGTAAGGGAATTTCTCTCAGGTGGATTTTGTTTACAGCGATGATGACGTATGCTGGTATTGTAGAGGATCGAAAAAGGATATGCGACTTGTTGAAGCCTTTCGACTTTTGAAAGAGATAATATATAAATAAGAAAATACAAATTTAAGCGCATATTTATGAGATGTAATTAAGCAATTAATAAACATTGCAAAGAGAAGTACTTGTTTCTTATTCATTTTCCATTAGTAGATACTCTTGTAGTCACTATAACCTGTACAAAAATATGCCAATAAACTCAACCTCTCCCTCCCTCTCCTTTCACCTGTCCGAGTCCTTTTTGCACAAAGATGAGAGTTGGCTTTCTTTCTCTCTCTTACTCGCTTACTGCTGTGCAACGTGCGTATTATTTATGCGTAGACATTGTGGCGCCGCTTGCTGTACGACTCATAGAGAGAAATAGAGAATTAGCTTCTCTCCCTGAGAAAGAAAGGAGAGAAAGTAGAGAAAGGATGCCCCAGAGAGAGAAAGCATAAATACGCGAGTGTGGCGCCACGGCGCCCTTAGAAGTGTGTGAAGCTTCGTGGAGGGCGGACGTGCGCTGCTGCTCCTGCGAAATTGTCGCTCTCGGGCATCTGAATTCCAACCAACATGGCCAACACGCACACACCACACAAACACCAACAGACACGCACACCTGTACACTCAGACCGTTGCATACTTTTGTGAGCGCGCGCGCAAATCGCCAAAATTAATGCAAAGCGAAAGAGAAATTGCTAACAAAAAATATTTCCACGTGAAACGGTGCACAAAATATGCGAATAATGAAAACAAATTGAATTGAATGAAAACCAAGTGGAGTTTGTTTTTAATTTCGGAAAAATCAATGCTGTTAACCGACGCACAGATACATACAAACGCACACGTGTGCGCCAAAAGCCAAAACACACACGGATACAGTAAGACGCAATCCTTCACACACACACACACAAGAAAACAAGAGGCCTAACAAAGTGAAAGTAACGGAATTAGCAGGACATTTGTGAGTGAAAGTAGAGAAAGGCAAAAGGGATAAAGAGAGGAAGAAGCAGGAGCAGAGAAAGCAGAGAAGAAGCGGCATAAAATTAAATAAATAAAGCATTGCATACTTAGCTGGGCCTAAAAATAAGGATTTCCTTTGATCCTTGCACCTGCGCTGCCTCAGCTTCTCCTCATTTAAACACATGTGTGCGTGCGTGCTAAAGTCGGTCATACTTGAAGCAGCAACAACAACACCAACAAGAAAAACAAAAACAATCAACAAACAACAAGGCCTCACAAATTTTTAAAAAGCATGCAACAAAAACAAGCGGCAACATCAGCAGCAGCAGCCGCCAACGCAGTAGCAGCAACCTGAGCAAGATAAACACGCAAAACAAAGCGAACTGGGTCAGTAAGGAAAAGGAGGAGAAGGAGGAGAAGGAGGAGAGGGAGGAGGAGAAAGAGGAGGAGTGGAAGGAGCAGCCAGAAGGAGGCTCAGCTAGAAGGCGGCAAGAAAAACTGCTGCATGTTCTGTGGCTGAAATGTGTAGCATACTTCTCAGCGCTAAAGGGTAAGTCACTCGATTATCCTTGGATTCCGATATGCCACGCGTATATTTAGCCTTGAAAACAGCTATAACCTATGCAAGGGGGGAGGGAAAAGGGAATATAGGGTAGCGGGGGATGGCTTGCTCAAGGATACGCGCTGCGAGTCGAAAAGTAAATGTCGAAATGCCGAAAGGAGCAATAACAAAAGGACAGCAGCAAGACCAGCAGCAGCAGCAACAAGAAGCGGGAAATGGAATAACAGTAAAATAAAATATCCTTGTGAATGTTGCGCTTGCAGGCGTACCCCTACCCCACTCCCACTTTACCTTTAGCAGACCCGCCCCCTTGAACTCCCTAATGTTCATACCCACACCAATGCTAAATAGCATTTTCGTTTTTAGGCACACACAGAGGAAAATCTTTAAAATGCTTTTAAGAGTGAAAAATAAAAAGAAAAAAGGCAGGAAATATTTATATTTATTTAAGAAAGTATTTATTTATATTTTTATTCTGTTTAAATGCTGAAAAATAAATTATCAAAAGTCAAAATGACTTTATTATTTTTAATAAATATTTAATTTAAACATCAAATATCCCCAAAAATAAACCTTATTTCAGTGCATTTCCGGTTTAACTTTACAAGCTTTTTAATATGGTTCTTCTCAGTGCAGGTCCTGCGTCCTGAGTCCCTCTGCTGTGTCTGTGTGTGTGTGTTTGTTGGCCTGATGTGGGTCATAAATGTTACTCCATTTTTATGGCCAACTTGCACACAACGCTGGCAATGGCGCTGGCGATGGCGATGGCAAATGGCGCTGGAGCCAGAGCCAGCAAAGAGCGAAATGAAAGAGCTGCCAGCATAAGCAAATGGCAAGGATATGGCAGGACTAAACCAGAATGGGGCAAAAGCGTTGGCCAGGAAGCAGGAACACAAGAGAGCACAAACGGCGGGAAAAGGGACAGCGAGGGCAGCTCCAAAACATATTAAGCCAAACAAATACAAATAAATATTCATTAAGGTTCCCATTCAGATTTGCGCGCTCTTTCTCTCTCTCTTACGAATAATTCCCTTGAAAAATTGGAATTAATGATAATATCCTTTGCTTGCCTTTTTGTTTCGTAGGATAAACCCTCTTTTCTGGGCTTTTGAAAAGGACAAAGTTCGATGCGATTTGCTCTTCTGCTGACCAATAATGCAGCGTGGCTTGCAGCTTGGCTCTGTGGCAATTTTCGTTGGCCTTTGGCTCAAGTGGCAATTAGCTGGGTGTCTCGGCGACATTTACAGTGCGGTCGCCGGATGGGGTTTATATAATGGCCGTGTCAGCTTTTGTGGCCTGCAACTGTTCCATCGCGTGACCTTGAGCCTGCTTCGGGGGAGGGTGGCATGCAAATCCATTGAAAGCGCACGGCTGCAGTTCAAGGCTATTTTTACGTTACGCAAGCGACTGCAAACACACACATACAGAGAGAGGCAATGTGTGCGTGTGTTTTTGCGTATCCTTGAGCGCCAGAGTTGGGCGCCGGGCGCCGCCATGTTGCATGCGTTGTCGTTGTCGCGTTGACATTTTTCCTCCAACCCGCCATAGTCCTGTTTTCGCCCTCAGTCATCCGACATTTTATATATTCATTCGCTTATGCAATCGCTGGCAATCCTTTCACTCTCCTTTCAGCTTCGTTATATGTTTTCCTCTTTGCTCTTCGCTTTTCCCCTAATTAGTTGAGCTTAGGTTATGCAATCGCAGCTATGGCCCAGATCCTTGAGCAGTTTAGTAATGCTTTCTCATCAGTTGAGGCTTTTATGGCTGAATAAATGTATTAATTGGGGGAAAGGAAACATGGTTTTATGAAGGGAAAAATTATAGAATTTTTTGGTGACTATGAAAGAAATCGGGCAATATTTAGAGCTTTAATTTTCTATTTTAGAACTATTTATTATAACCTTAAGCCATATTGAATATTCTAGCTTGGACGTTTATGAATTTATTTTTATTACAATTTTAAATGTTAAATATAGCAGCCTTTAAGCCAAGTTAGCTTCCATTACGTCAACTGCCAAGGCTCTTGTGAAAATCCATCAATCGTTTTCAGCTTTCCAACTGAATGCAGTCCGGGAAATACGTGAATATTTATTACAAATCCCCGATAATCGCCTGTCAGCAGGGAAGCTTCACTGTATGCAAACCCCGCTGAATGCAATATAGTATTCGCTTTACACTGTGCTACATGGAACACACCCCACACTCCCCTCCATTCCATCCCATTAAGCTTTCCCTTGCCTTTGCCTCAATGTCATTGCATATTTGAGGAGGTTTGTTTAATCGAAACGCGGCCGCCTCCCAAGTCTGTGTATGTGACGGGGGGTCTACGGTGGGCGTGGCATGTGTGCGTGTTAACCTCCGACTGTCACTGGCCCTGGGAGTCCTTACACACATACATATGCACATACGAGTGTACACACGTATGACACAAGTGCAGGAAAAGGCTGTTACGCCTTATTACTGTAATCGCAATGGATCGCCATTGAAGTCGCGCCCATAAACTAATCAGTTATATGGCATATATATGTAGATATATATATCGTTCGTATCTTACCATCTAGCCCTAGTTTATGTGGTTTTTCCTCCTGTTGTTTCCTTCAGGGAGAAGCCTTCATTAGAGGCGCTTTTCAGTGGCACGTCTGCGGTCTGGAGTTGAAGTTGCACTTAATTTTTGCTACGCGCAGGCAAAACGGAATCGGGTCCCGCGGGTTTGTTAATTTCATTAAAAAGTTGTGCATCGAAAAACTTGCTAATTGCAGCTCGCAGGAGAAAAAAGGAAAAAACAAAGTGGAAAAAAACGTAAATAAACATTTATTTAACAAACAAACTCGTTGCTGGTAAAGTAATAACTTTGCTGAAAAACATTTAAAGAGAAAGAGCAATTTATAATGCACAAGTCGGGCAAAATTACTCAACAAATAGTGGAATTTATCAATGGTTAATGCGGCCAACAGCACGCAATTCCCATTTGCCAGGACTTTGTCAATATCGTTGGCCAAGTTAAGGTCAGGAATGGGAGTTAGAAGTGAAGGGAGGGAAAAGTAATTTGGGACTTGACCTGTGATTACCGCAAATGCAAATCAACGGAACTGGGCACAAACTGCACACAAATGCCGCAATATAAACTTGGCCACGAAACAAATCGCAGGGAGGGGGAGTGGGGAGCCTAGAAAATAGAAAATAGAAAACAGAAAGGAAGGCAGAACTCAACCCGGCAAAGGCAACTAAAAACAATTTGCCGTAATCAAAACGAAATCAGCAAAGCGCAAGCCGCAAGAGCGTCGCATTGGCGGAAAGTGGGCCAGTGAAAATCCTGGGAAATCCTGCCACAGGAAAATCCAATCCCACGGATGCCCTACAATGAAATAGTTTGGCTTAGGGAAATGAGGGGAAACGGAAGCAGCAGCAACAGAAGATGAGATTTATTTGTCATGGCATTTATTGATAATCCAATAAAGTGAACAAAGTGGTTAGCGTTAAGGCCTTGTTGATCTGTGTTAATTATAGTTGGTAAGTGAGAAAGCGGTAACTAAACTGAGAGAAAAGAAAATGAAAAAGTCCTTTAAAAAGTATTTTAAGTTGCTGAATTCTTGATGTTCCCCTAAGAAACTTTATTCCAACCTTAAACCTTTTCATATATTTTATTTCTCCACCAAATTGGTCATATTAACCCCCATCCGGTTAGAGTATTCCCCACTGCAGGAATAATGGCAGCAAGTCCAAGTGGGTGGCAGCTTTGTTTTCCAACCAAAAAGTCAACACAGAAGGCCACGGGTCCATTCAGGTATTCCGCCACGCTGCTGCTGCTGCTGCTGGCCAAGAGGCAAAACCCGTGGAGTCGTCATTATATATTTGTTGTCACTTGAAAAATATTTGTGCTTTGCGCTTGATTTATGCTTCAGTTGGAGGAAGAGGGGAGAGGGGTTCCAGGGGGGTAGTGTACCTGCAAATAGCAAACAATGCGGGGAGCTGTGGAAATGGCGGATTGTCGGGAGTCAAAAGGGAGAGCTGAAAACTAAAGTCCTGTCCTGCGGTCCGCTGCGGATATATGCAAATGTTGTTGGCGGCAAAAAGATAATAGAATCGGCTGCCACGACCACAGAAGCTTCCACTGCAGGTATAGCTATATAGCTATATAGATACATAGAGGTATCCACTCAAATTCCCCATTGACGCTCCGCTTGGAAAGTAGAAACTTAAAACTAGGGTAAGGGTAGGGATGCTTTTCCTGTCTGTTGTCACTGGCAGTCGAATGTTTGCATAACGCAACAAAAGCCAAAACAAAAGCTGCCACAAAAAGGGTTCAGCATAAATATTTTCACCCGGAACGAGCCAAAAGAAAATCGCATTGATGGCAAACACGCACACACAAAAGGCCAAAAAAGGGAAAAGGTTTTTGTGCCGAATTAACAATTCAATTTAAACGGACTGGGGGAAAACCGCTTGACATCTATTTTCACGCAGGGGGAGGAGCGGCGGGGGAAGGGTGAAAATGGGAAAAAGCTGGCTAGTGGGCGTAGGTACTTTGACACAGAATTGAAGCCCTGGGACGGGTTCAAAGGTTGACGCACACACTTGGCAATGACAATCGTTTGTTTTGCTGTCAATTGTTGTTGTCGCCGCTGTCGCTTCTGCTGCTGCCTTTTGTTGTTGACTTTGGACACACAATTTAATAAAGGCTTAAAGTTTGCAGCAAGGCCAATACACAACAGGACCAGAAATGGATGAGGAATAATGGAATCAAGGGGGTACGACCAACAGATACCTTCGTTTTATAAAGCTGGGAACATTAAGGAAATATAAATTTAGTGATAAAGTTAAAAGGATATTTTTAGAACGTTTTAAAATATTTCTGGTTTCAATAGTTTCCGTTTTATATTTTAAAACAATAAATAATTCCCAGATTAACGGAAAAGCAGACAAAGGACATATCCTTCATTGAAAAATTCCTTAGTATTTTGAAATATAAAGAAAATATATATATTCGGAATGGATACCGAGAGAGGAGAGAGCACACAAAACTTTTGCCATTTGCCAGGACGAAAAACTTTGCCGTCAATCCTTGTTGTTGTTGCTGCTGCTGCCGCAGGTGCTCCGTTCCCGCCCACCAGTCGCCAACTGCTGCCACGCCCACATTGCGTGCAGCGAAACTCTTTGACATTGTCATAGTCTGTCTTTTTTGCTGCGGCGAAGTTTCATGTCCTTGCCAAGCGTGTCCTGGCCCCGAAAGTCGCCCCTCGTCTTTTGGTCTTTGGGTTTCTCGTTCTTTTTTCTTTTTTTTTGGAGGTGGAAGGAGAAAGCTTTATTAAATTTTCGCTAGCTTATAATTCAAACTGTAAGCAGACAGCACAAATAAAAGGGAAATACGGGGCGTGGCCAAGGCAGGGATCTGGGAAAAAGGGGGTTTGTCTGTTGGCTACTAGTTACCTTTGTCCCCGTTAATGCTTATTCCTTTGGCGCGTCTTGGCTGTGAACACGGCGAGAATATCTTCGCGGAAAATTAAAAATAAAAGGAGTTCTGAGAATAAATAAAAGATAGGGTTAGGAATAAGATAATAAATAAGATCTAAATGCGATTTTTGAATGGGAATTAGAGGGGAATTTTAATATATAAGAAGCTGTTTTAATAGACTCTGGAGTTTTATTTAAAATGTTTTAGGGAAAGGTAAATATTTTACAATATTTCAGCAAACAAAGAACCTTAATTTATTCTTTATAAATATAAATTTACTTTGATGCCAGTTTCTATCTATATTTTCCATTTAAATAAACATCGAAAATCTATAAATAAAAACCTATAAATATATTTACCCAATAACCATATTTTTTGTATTTTAATTTGTATAAGAAAAATGTAAAAAACTGAAACATTTTATTTTTCCAGCTGCTCGCTTTCCCCTCGTTTATACGGCAAATGTTTATTAAAAAACCTCGCTTAGGAAAACAAAAGATTTTCCCGAAAACGTTTCAGCTATTTGTAACAAATATTTTCAATGTTTTGGCTGTCTATTTTTCTCCACGTGTTGAGTGTCCTTTTTCTGCGTGTTCTTTTTGTTGTTCCTGTCTGGGTTCCCCGTGGCGTAGACGTCACCATCATTTTGTTTGCGTATTTAGATTTTAATTTGCGATAGAAACTTCTTAATAGGATTTCACTGTCTCGCTGCTTTCACTTTTCCTCGTCGCCTTCGTTTTTGCAGGCCAGAATTTTCCGTCACACACATTAGCAGGGACACGGAAAATATTGTTTCGACATTCGCATTATGTTGTCAGCTGGATGGAACTCCTAATGAAACTCGAATTTTGGCAACAAACATTTTTCCTGGCCATTTAAGTGGACGCCGACTATCGGGGAAATGGACTAAGGAGTGGCGATACTCTTAGAGGGCTTTTAGTCGCCGCTCGTCGTGGTTTTCTTAATTGTTTGACTTGACTTTCCCTAACTTTTCACTTTCCACCCACCTTCCTTACCTTCTTTGTCTCCTTGTGGGCATCGCGGTTTTCTTATAATTTTTTTTGCTGACGCCCTTGTGGCCATGGCTGTTGCTCCTTGTACCTCCTGTTTATCCCGCCAGCCAGGTTTATCTGTCTTCGTTATCATCATTTTTCCCCCCAGCTTCTCTTTATACAATTTCCCTCATCTGCTGGATGCGTGGGCAGCTGCTGAATTATGTAATAAGCGTAATTGGCTCTCCCCGACACAAGTGGGCGAAGGCCTAACTGTAAGCGAGCGGGCAGATCATTTCAGTTTTAATTTATCGTGACTTTGATAAGCGGCAAATGCTCGTAAATGACATAAATTACCCAAGACAATGCCTCAAGATGAATCAGTAATTTCCTCTGCCACCGTCGCTGCCATAAATAAATAAATTTATGCTGTCTAGACGAGAGGGGAAGGGAAGGGAACGGAAGGGAGTGGCGGTGGGCCAAATATCGATTGGATTCATTAGGTAATTGCCCCACAAGCGGTCAGAGGGGAAGAGAGACCAAACCCAATTGAATCGAAATGAAATCAATGAAAAAAAACCTAACCAACCATTTTCAGTTCAGTCCTTTTCCTTTTTTTTTTGTTCTCTCTGCCGAACTTGAACCCATGTTGAACACAATTAAATTTCACTTAAGTGACATGGCCTCAAAGGGGTGGGTTCCATATAGCTCCTATATATCAGCCTGATATCGAGAGTGCTGTGTGTGTGGAGTGGCCTGTGCACAACTTGTGGCTCACATTAAGTATACGACATGTCGGCCCGGTACATAATACTGCGACAGATACTACGGCCAAACACGATAAACGTTTTAAGTCATCGAATCAAGTTGTTGCCAAGGCTGAAAGGCAGCACAAAAAAAAAAAATAATGCAAAAACTATTGCTGTTATAAAATCGCTTAGTTGGCGCTGACAGGCAGACATGCAAGACCCAGAACCAGAGCGAATTTTCCAGCTATGCATGTGGGTGTGTGAGCTTCCAGTTCATATTTATAATCAGGAGTGGGGGAGGATGCTGGCAGCTGCTGCTTCCGTCACTCAAGTGTGCAGAAGTATCTGTGTGCCGGATTCGGATTCGGTTGTGGAGCATGAAAATAGCTTTCAGGTGGAGCTGATGATCATCATAATAATGGTCGTCATAATGAGGATGATGCCGTGGCTGATGGGGATTTGCAGCTAGCCACTCCACCACCCGAGGGATATTTGCATGTCCGGCTGTGGAGTCAGTCAACTGAGTCTGAGGACTTGGCTCATGTTATCACGTTAGTGGTTTGCTTTTATAAGTTGCTCTTTAGGGTTTTTAGTTGATTTAAAATATTTAAATTGGAAATTGAATTAGTTTATGTAAAATAGCACAAAATAAATACAAAATTTAAATGTAAATAACGTAAATTGTATTTAAAATAACCTCAAAGATCCTTTAAAAATCCTTTAAGTATTTTATGTTACATTTTTATAGCAACCCTTTATCCCTAATAAAAGCTGAGTTAGTTTTTGTGTTTGCAGCAAAAATGTGGCATCCGTTTCAGTGGATTGCGTTGAAAAGGGCTAGATCGAGTCTAGATTTGGTCATTACTAATAATGGGCGTGCAGAGAGTGAGTGGCCCACTTCCGGCTCCTCCTCCTCCGCCGCCGCCACCACTTGCTTCCTATTTCGGCAAAAGTATGTCAAGATTTACGCGCATCGTTAAAGCAATGAACAACGGCGGAGGAGCAGGCACGAATGCTATGAAAGAAAGTTGTTTGCCGTGTTGTTGGACGTGTGGCATACGTGTGTGGGTGTGGGTGTAGGGACAAGTGGGCGTGGCACACGCAAGCTGGTTTCAAGCGGGAATCTCCCAGCTCTTCAGCACTAACGACACGTCAGTCAAAGTCAACACACACTTCAATTTCAGCTGCTGCGGGGGATGAACCCAAAAATTTAACACTGTCACTTTTTTCATGTGACAACACACACACATACACACACACACGATGTTGAAAAAAGATAAAATACAAAGTATAGTAAATAAATGCGCTGTCATATGGGTAAAGCATTGCAACAGACAAGCGAAAAGTGACGAGGAGGCAGCTTGTTTCCCCCTTCCCATGTATGTATTTTGTATTTTTTTTTTGCATATTTACTTTTCAACTTTGTCACATGCCACAGACATTCTGATTTGCGACCCGTTTCCCCTCTGCCGTACCCTTCGTCCTTCCAAAAAATGAATGTGTCGAACAGCAAGCTAACCAAATGTTTTATTTACAGGACCCTGCTGCGCTCTAGTCTCCTTTTTTCGCTGGCCTCGCTTTCTCGTTTATTTTTTCGCTGAGATGCAATTTGTGATATCTTTTTGAAAGGGTATTTTGAATTGTAGAGATCTTTAAAGCTTCTAATTGATGCTTGATAGTAAATAACTTATAACTAGGAATTTATTTCCTGAAACTATAATGAAAAACAGTTCCGAACTATTTAAATTTGCCAGAGTTTACATAATTAATCTTTGTATAGCTCCAGTTTACCTATTCCAGAAATAAAAACTTACCTATCCTTTGTTATTATAGTTATTAAAGTCATTTTAATTAATTCCGTATAACTTTCTGGTTATAATTACCACCAGCCAAGAGTATTTCAAACTGTCGTAGCCATAACCAAGCTCCGCCTTCTTGTTTTCATTTAGTATTTGCGCATTTCCGCATTGCTGACATGTCAGACATGCCAAGCAGACACAGACACACATCCTGGCAAACAACACACACTTACCCGCCTGAGGAGTGCAACACTGCCACGCCCAACTGGATCTCCAGGATCCTGGGGTAATTAAAAGCCCCTGCAGCGGCTTCAAGCTCCTCTATTCTCGTTTCCTTTCCTTGGCCCCAAAACTCCTTCGGGCAGTTAAACTTTTCCGGCAGAATAAGTCCGCTTTTGTTGTTTGCTTTCTAGTTTTAATATATTTCCACATTATGCTACTGCTACTACTACTGCTGCCCATTTTCGGCCCGCTTCATATCAAATAATAATGCCCCAGACTGCTGCAGCAGACTTCTACCTACTACTTCGGGGCCATTACGTATACGCAGCGTTAGCCGGGGCTTAGCTAATTTTCTAGATGCTGGCTTCCAGCTGAACGTTGGCTGGTCCCCAAGTGTCCGATGGCTTGCTGGCGGCACGTACTCTCTGGCAAATGGGAAACATTTACAGGATAAAAGGAGTAAAAATAGCTGGAAGGGAGGGGAAAACGGAAACTCACCTGCCAGAAGCTGCCTTGTTGGCGACGCTGCTGTTTATAGACGGCATACAAACCCCAGCCGGGCAGTTGTATCAGCCCAAAGGCGGCCAGGAAGCAGCCAAAAACTGTCGCAAAATGGAAATATATAGAGCAGGGCGAAAGTCGTTGTAATAAATGCCAAGGACAACCAAGCCGCCTGTAAGCCTTACCGTGAGCCAAGGTGGGATAGGCCACGCCCTTGTACGTCAGAGCGGACATGTCCAGCAGCATGTAGATGAGCACGGCGGTCATCAGGCCCGGGGTGATGAAGCGCCAGCAGAGGCGCCAATACCAGCCCGTCTCGATTCCCATCATGAACTTGATGTCGGCGCAAAAGCGATTAACTCCTATGAAATCCCACACAAATCATAGATAATTCTCAGAAAAAAAAAACAAAAAACCCATCCCTCTCACCATAAATCCAAGCAACAGCCACCAGCTCGCCAATGGCCAGTATCAAGGCTGTAAAGGACACGCCATAAAAGTCCACCAGATTCAGGATAAACTGACCTCCCGGGGTCATGTAGACAATGCTCACGCCAAAGCCCAGGACAGCCAGCCCGCTGGCCAGCATCCAAATGGGCGGCGAACGCGAGGACCCCAAGTGATCCCGAATAACCCGCAGGATGCAGGAGCCCATGCCCACGGTGCTGCCAATGCCTAGGACAAAGAGCATGAGGAAGAAAAGGACCGCGAACATCTTTAGGTAGTTGTGCTTTAGGGCGCCATGGCGCTCGCCGTTCGCGATACCTTACCTGTGGCACATACTCGAACTTGGCAATGGCCTCCGGATACGAGATGAAGGCCAACCCGGCGCCGCCCTTCACCACGCTGCCAATATCCGAGACTCCGGTCTCGCGGGCCAGATTTCCCAGAATTCCGAATGTTATGCAGCCGGCAATGATGGACGAGCAGGAGTCCATGGTGGTGATTATCACAATGTCACTGGAGGATGTAAATGGAAAGGGCATGTTTTTAGCATACGGAAAATTATTTCTCAAGGGGAAGAACTATATTTTAGGGGAGTCTTTTTCGTGATATTACTTCTGCGAAGAAATATATTTCAACTCACTTGTACACATTCCTATTGAAGTTGTTATAGCTGGCATAGGTGATCAAGGTGCCAAAGCAGATGGCCAAAGAGAAAAAGACCTGAGTAACAGCAGCATACCAGACCAAAGGGTTCAGCAGCTCCCGCCACTGTGGCTTGAAGAAGTATATAATGCCATCCATAGCTCCTGGCAAGGTCACAGCCCTCAGCAGCAGGATGAGAAGCACTACATAAGGGAATACCCCCAGGAAGTAGGCCGCTTTGCCACTGCTCTTGATGCCACGAATCAGGACTCCACCAATGATAAGCCAGGCCACTGCCAAGCAGGCCACCAACTGCCAGTTGGGCAGACCTAAGCCATTGTCAATATTCGGCAGTTCATGAAGGATTTCGCGTCTAAGAATAGGAATAGTTATAGAAGATATTACTAAAACTATTACTTAAAAACTCACTCAAAGTACAACTGGGCTGGTGACATCTTCCCTGTGGCATTCTGGTCAGTGCCATCATGGCAATCACTGCCCCAGCTCTCCCAGCAGCGACTCCAAGGCAACTCGGCGCCAAAGGAGGCCAACAAGAACCTCAAAGTCAACGCCATAATGCTCGAATAGTACGTAATGGAGGCAGCTGTGGCCAAAACCTGCCCCACAGCCACACCCTTGAGCAGGGGAACCATTTCAAAGGCCTTGACCACGCCACGACCCGTGAACTGGCCGAGAGAGATCTCCAGGTAGTAGACAGGACGGCCAATTACCAGAAGGGCAATCAGGTAGGGAATCACAAAGGTGCCGCCGCCATTCTGGAAGGCAATGTAAGGAAACCGCCAGATATTGCCCAGGCCCACGGATAACGAGATGCAGGAGAAGAGGAACTCGAGGCCATTGCCCCACTGCTCTGCTGGCTTTTCCGGCTTGGCGGAAATCTCTAGCTTCGCTGTTGTCTTGCCCATTTTCACGTTCCGAGCACTTGGAGGTCTCGCGTTTAACTAACCGCAGTCGCCCACTTGGAAAACTTGGACTGTGAGCCAGTAAGCCACTCGGATTCAATGTCAGAGACACACGCCGTGAAATTCTCTGCGGTTGATTATCCAGTTCGGGGCAGTCTGGGGCTGTAATCTCATCAGAAATAGCTCGCGGAACGCATCATGAAATGGCTCTTAATTGGCACTAATAAAAGGTGCTAAGTGGGATGCACAGAAGCAGATTTTTTGGTATGGAAAACACAGGCACTTTTGTGTGACGATCCATTAGAGAGATCGTGCTGAATGCTGATGAATAAATTTGTAAAGGGGTGGGGCGGCCTCCCTGTATTAATATCTGAATGGAAACCTGGTACGTAAATTAAGGCAAACTGAGAAATTTCAATGACCTTTTAACGAACTGCGACAAATGGTGAAATACGGAAGACAAATGATTAAATCTAGAAAGATTCCGGCTTATTTGCCTGCTTGATTATATCCAATTAAAACTGATTCAAACTCTTGCATTTAATGAAATAAAAATAAGAATTTATGAGAGCCTAACTTTTGCCTGGTAAATAAAGTTTCTGCGTCAAGCCTTTTAGATTTATGGCTAAAGTATATATATATTTCGAAAAGCCATCAAAAAGAATCTATGAAATTTCCCACAAACATTTTCCAAGAATTTTAACTTCTATATATTGCCAAGACTATCTTTCCTGCCAGCCGTCTGTCTTTTGGGCTGTCTGTTTGTCGGAAAGTTTTTAATAATTTTCAAGAGTTTTCTAATTAACATCCTTGGCAGGCAGGCTGGCTGGCTGGCAGGATGGAAGGCTGGAAGGCTGCAAATGAAGTTGGCCAAGAAAACAGATAGTAAGGGAAGAAGGATGGCCCAAAAGGCATTGGGAGATAGTTGGTTAAATGCCACTGAATGCCAGTTGAGTGCGCCATTAGGGTGACAATTTTAAATGGGTTTTTAACAACTTTCCCAGATTTATGGCAATTAAAAGCCTTTGATAATTCTGATTGCCGTTGGGAGCTTCTCTCTCTCGCGCGGTGGGTGGGATTTTCCTGGCAATACCATTTCGATAATTGACTCTAACTGCAACTGATTGCCCTTTTTTAAATAAATGATTTGAGTTTTCGAGGGGTTTTCACACGGAAAGAGTTGAAAAAGTTCATTTAAATAATTTTTAGAGTTTAATATTTCATTAAAAAATAAATATAAATAAAAGATTAGTTATTTATATGAATTTATAGAAATAAGAAACATTTTCTTTGCATATTTTTGTTCAATTTTCAAGTTCCCAAGAATTTCAAGTTATGCAATTTATTTGAGTGTTATGTGACTCCTCGCACTTGTTTTTGTGTTTTTAATACCACAAATTATCGCACATAAATAGCCATTAGACGGGTGTGTGTGTGTGTGTATGTGGTTTCTGCTCCTCCTGGTGTTTGGGTTAATTAAAGTGCAGTGCATTAGCTTGTAGAGCGAAATGTGCCAAAGGAAAAGCTGGAAGCGGGGTCAGTGGGGGGAAAGTGTAACTAACTTTAATTGCAGCTGTAAAATGTTGTTACTTGGGCACGCAGATTTCGCAAAAGAGTGCCAACAACAGCAACAATGGCGGCGAAATGAGGCAAATAAAATTGGGGGAAAAACTTTTTCGATGGCTCAGGCCCAACGCACAGCACACACATGAGGCTTAAGGATGTATAGGGATCGATAAAGGGGGGCTAAACGAGGCTAAGGAAAGGAAGGAAGGCGGGAGAAAACTCGAAGCTCGTTTGCAGGCCCATTAACAAGCAAAAAATGAGCGCTGCAATTAGTTTTCCTTTTCTTGTTCAGGCCAGAAGCCACCATTTTCCTTCCTCTTTGTTTCTTTGGCTTTTCCCCGGAATAAAGTTTACTTTTTCAATTGATTTCAATAGACTTTGTAACAAGTTCCGTTTCCGCTTCACCTGCCCATGTATTGCCAATACACACACATCCCACAATACTGTTTAAGTTTTGCAATTTTCCATCCAATCAACTCTCGTGCCCGTCCGCCCCACCGCCTCTAAAAATGTCACAGCCTGTCAAATGACAGCTTTTCCTCTCTCTTACTTTTCACCACTACTTTTTACCTACCTTTTCATTGAGTTCACATTTAATTTGAAATTAATTTTTAATCAACTTCAATTGAATTAAAATGCGTTGACTGCGACAGCTCGCAAAAAAGAAACAGACAGAAACAAGCGAAATGAAATGAAACTTTTACCTTGAAATGTGCACCTAGCCCTGTAAATAAATTAGCCTCATTTATTATTGAATCGAAAATGCGTTAATATTAATTATAAATTACGTTCCCATTCATTCCATTTTCGTTGCAGGTGTGCGACGCCCGAGCGGAAATTAACTTTGGGTGAGTAGAGAAGCTACAGAAAATTACGTATACGTACGACTCCACTACGTGCTGCCGTCTAAATGGGTTGTTGCTTTTCCGCTTGGAAAATACCTTTACAGAGGAAATAAAAATGGTTTTAGCTGTGCTTTTTTAGTGTTTAAGTATAAATACAGCTTAAGATATTATATTTAATGAGGGAGAAATTCAACAGAAAATAGTTTACTAACAAAAATAATATATTAAGATACTAGAAAATCAGAAATAATTATTGAAAATGTCTTAAATTTAGTAAACATATTATTTTAAGCACTTAATTGGGCGCTAGAGCGATTCAGAATACGTAAAAGGATTAACTCTTTACTATAATTCAAAGACTAGGCATTCTTTGAATCTACAGACCCATCGAATTTTCTTTTATTTTAATTTTTATATTTTTCCCTCAGTGCCTAACTTATTTTTAAAGGGTTTATAGGACCACAGCAATCACTTCTCCAGCTTTCGCGGCGGCTGCTGTGGTTCCCCTCGTTATTTGTTTCGCTTGGCGCGTGCCTCAATTATGAGACCAAGTTAACATCCACTTGAATGCATCGCGAAATAGCAATGGCAACATAGTTGCCCCGGCCAAATGTCAAGGGAGCAGGCAGAGGAGGCAGGGAAAACCAGGTGGAAGCCAGGTGGAAACTCCGGCCAAGTGTTTAACCCAGTTCGCAGTTTGGCGCAGCTCACAGCTCCCGATCCTGATGCAGCTTTAGTGGCCGCCTTTGTTGCCATTGTTGTTGATTGTTTGCCGCTTGTTTGCTGCTCTTGCACTTGCCGCACGTAATTGTTGCAGTGCTTGTTATTTTCCCGTTGCTGCTGCTGCTGCCTCGAAAAGTTATTAAAATGAAAAAGGCAAAAGCAAATCGATTATGCCGGATGCAGTGCAGCAGCAGCAGAGCAGGAGCTGCTCCAGCCATTGGAACTCTCACAATTGCTTCAACTTTTTTGCCACACACAAAACTTTTATTCCCCAAAAAAAAAGAGAGAAAAATAGAAAGAAAGAAAGGGAGCTGAAAGGCAAGAAGTGGAGGAACAAACTTTAAATTGACATCGAATGGCAAAACCGAAAGCTGCTGTGGCATGCTTAACAAACAGTGCCAATACCTAACAAAAGTGAAAAGTTGTCGAAAGTTTTCTTTGCCGAAAAATGATAAGCCGACGCCGCTTTCTATCCCCCTCCCCTCCCGCGCATTATCCCTAAAAGTCACGCACGCTTTTCGATTTGCAGCGGGCTGAGAAAAGGGGGGACTAAGGTCGAAAGTTTTTTGGACTCCGGAGACGGTCTTAAAAATTTACTTTTTACTGATTCGATTTGTATATCTATACCAAATAATATTTATGGAAGTTGGAATAGATATTTACAGAGATATGCATGGATTGATAATAGTAATAAAACTTATAAATGTGTAGCGAATATTTATTGTTGGTTTGCACTTCAATATTATCAATTAGTATTTACTTTAAAATGTTTCCGGAATTTCCTATAGAAACTTTGAATATACTTTCATATTTACTAAATATTATTTAGCAATATTTTAATACTATTTTTCAACTTTCAAATTCGATAATTTTATCGATATATTGCTGCCATCTTCTTCTCGATGCAACAACATCTCTATTTCTATTTGACCGTACCACCGGGCGTATGCGTAACCATTTTTTATATGCAAGGCCAGCAATGTCGTTGGCTTTGTGTGTAATGCGAGTTTAACAACTGAATTGTTGACTGACATTTAAATTTGCCAACACAATTTGCATTTCTTTCTCTCAACCACCCTCCCCTTCAAGACCCTGCCTTGTCCTGTCACTCGACTGGGGCTTTGTGTGTGGAATTTATGCAAATAATAAGCATTTCCTTTTGGGTGTCTCCATTACTTGCTTGCCACGTCTAATTTTCGCCTAACTTTTAGGGGGTGCCACCCCCCGCCCAATCTCCATGTTCGTGTTTGAGTTCGCAAACAAATTTCAATTGCAAGTTTTTGGGGCATAATTTCTTTTCTTTTGCCTTTCCCTTTGACTTTGATGTAATTTAATGTGGCATTTGGCTTGCACTTTGGCTTTGGTATTTGGCCACATGTACTCCTGCCGCTGCTGCTGCTGCAATTAAATATGAAAAGTAATTTTTATTGTATGCCAAAAAAAGAAAAAGAAAAACTGGCATTGCCAGTGGAAATCCATTCATTTTGGACTTATCTGCATTTCGCTGTTGACAGGCAAAAGAAAATCCTGGGGAAAAAGGCGGGCTGCCAACACTACCAAATGCAATTTGCATGCCAAGAAATAATTTTATAGCTCTTTGGATCTTGCACTTGCCTGACTTGTCTCCTTCTTTTCCTTTTCCTGCAAAAGAAGTGGTTAGGCAGGGAGAGAAATGCTGGAAAATTTAAGGAAAATAGTGGGCTTTAACTGGATAAAATTAAGATCTAACTTATAAATTGTTCCTACAATGTGAGCCAATATTTTTTGTTTAATTAAAATTATATTATATTCAAGTTAAAGTATCCCTTTTTTTAAGCCACTTATTTCCCGCAGTGCCTTAACTATCGCATTGCATTCATTGAAAAATGTCTTTGGCAGCTGCCGGTGAACGTACTTAAATTGAACTTGACAGCTCTTTCTGGGGGAAATATCGGGGATTTCCTTGGCATTGCTCCGCCCCTTCAACAAGTGTCGCTTTAATATTGGCCAAAAAGCACATTTCTGCAGCGTAATTGGGAGTGAAAATCTTTTGGCCTGGGCCATGCGGCGTATGCGCAATCTCATTGTCAGCCAACTGGCAGAAATAGTTTGGCTTAAGCTGAATATTTACGGTCATTGCCTTGATAATAATTATTTGCGCTGGCCTGGCTGTATGCCAACTTTTTTGAGGGGGAGCAGAGATGGCCTGATGCCTCTTGTGGCTTTGACAGCCGACAACTGACACTTGAGGCGCCCCGTTAACGTCGTTTACCATATTTACGCTTTAAACGTTATTTATTTGCCAGGCTTCTGGCAGGCAGAGGACGTAGGAGGACATTCTCAGGCCCCCGAAAAGCCTGTCAGGGCTGGCGCCACTCAACTTTGATATTGTCAAAATGTAGCACGCCCAAAGTGTTAACCAGTGGCAGTGTGGCAGGCCGCAGACAATCTGCCTTGGCTTTCCTAAGCCCAATGGGTTATGGATGAGAGTGCGAGAGGCGGGCAGATTTCCCAGGCTTTAGTTAAGGCCAAAAATGCCACACTAAGTGGCTTTTTATCAAATGTCCTTAGTCTCCTTATACCACTATATCCTCTACATTTATATATATATATATTATAGCGTACATTTGTTCCTTTGGCTTTAGTGTCATCTACGTGCCGAGGAGGCGTGGTCAGTGAAGGCACTTAGCCGTTTGGAGCGGGCCTAAAATAACAATGATTAAATGTAATTTTAGGAAGTTCACCTCCCACTTCTGCAACTGCTGCTACTCCCCTGTATTTTTCCACCCACTCCAGCCCCCCAGGGGGAAAGCTCTCAAGTCTAATTACAATTGGGTTTGTTTTTTCCCCAACGCTTCCTATGGATGGCGGCACGACTATAGTTGCGTAGGAGTTGGCCAATTTCTGGGTCCCTTGATGGTGGCAGTGCCAGGGCCAAGCGTGAAAAGTGCCGCGAGAAGTTCACCAACAACATGTTTCCAAAAAAAAAAGAAAAGTAACAAAAACAACATGCGAAATGGAGTTGTTTGGGAGTTTGTCCGCTCGCCAGCAAAGCGTCGCCTGCCATGTTTGCTCTCTGTCTCAACTTGTCACGAACAAAAGCGCGTCCAGGACCTCTTCCTGAAAGTGTCCACACTTGCAGAAAATTTCCAATTTATTTTAATTTAATTAGTGGTGGAATTTCAAGGGATAAGTTAGATATGGTTAGTATGGAAATTGCTTAAATAAACAGAATAAAAGGAGATTATTCTAAGGGAAGTGAAAATTTACTTTGTATGTCTTTCTTTTAGTTTAAAGAATACTTAAACAGCTATTTATTTTATTTAATTTATTTTAATAATTATTTTTAAATTCCACTATTAATTTGAAACGTTTCTTTCACATAATAAGGCTTATCTTTGCAATTTGTCCTGTGCATTAGTGTCAGCGCGGTGGCCTCTGATGTTGCTGCCTTGCATTGTCAACAGCAACACCAACAAGAGCGACAATAGCAACGCCAGGAGCAGATAAGGGCAGGAGCAGGAGCAGGAGCAGGATCAAATCCAGGGGCTGGGGCACGACGAGCAGCACTTGATTCGATGCACAAACAAGGTTCGTCCTGCCCCAGCCTCTCTCTCTCTGTGTCGAGCGTAATTACACGCCATGTCTGTTCCATTCAGACGCCATTTTCCATACCGTCCGCCGCCGTCCGCTCCTCGCCATTTTCCATTCCACTTCCACTTCCAAATACCCCAGCCATCAGTTTCCGCTCTCGTCCTGTTTGATGTGTGTGTGTGCGTGTTTTGTTTCGAGTGCCATTTGTTTTAATTAAAATTATTTAAAGCGTTTCCAAGCTTCAAGTGCCAGGGCTTCGACAAGGCGACAGTAAACCAGCAGTTAAAGTTTGGGCCTGAAACCGGATATTAGACACTATGCCAGGCCACAGGAGTTCGGTCAGGTTTTTGAGAAATTGTTGCTTTGAGAGTAATGCGAGATAGGGTTATCCAATTAATCCAATTAGTCGCTGGCCCAAGGGAATGTAAAATAATTGCCAGGCCACAGAACAGCACGACAAATACATATATATTTATTTTTATATATATTAAAGTCAGCAGCACAAAAAGGGATGTGCATACAGAAAATTAAAGTTTAAAATAAACTTAAAATTGGTTTGCCATAAGCAATTACTTTTTTCTGCAATTGACATTTTTTCATAGCTTTTTTGTTTACTTTTTTTCAGGAATTAATCTGAATTAGATAGACAAAAAAGAGTTTAAAGTTAATTTTCAGTGGCGAACAGGAAGCTGTTTATATTTTCCGTAATAGAGGTTTTTTTTATAAAATTTTATATTTATTATAGAAGCAGCTGCTCTTTTATTAAATTTGTAGCATATATAAAATTATTATGTGCCCAAATCCTAAATAAGAAATATCGTTGAGACCTTTTGAGGGAAGTAATATTTATATTTCATGAACTAAAAACTTATGAGGCTTTTGGGAGGGACAGCAACTTTTTTATGATAGCAAACGTCCTGTGTACGTTTCATACATTTTATCCGATTTAAATAGAACCGATTTCGTGCTCAAATAGTAGACAACACGATATTTATTGCCTTTTCTGTGTGTGCCTGTGTGTATTTGTGTGTTTATGCGACTCCTTTTTTGCATGCTGCAGGGCAGCAGGACTTTATTGTCCACCTAAATTTCGTTTTGCTGATTTGTTTGCCAACGAATCGCTTTTTATTTGTATTTTTTGCGGTAAACACATGCATAGAACCTCCACAGTTACACCTAACTTACAGTTGGGGTCAGGATAACAGTAGAGAAAATATAGAAATAATTTTAGAAAATGTTTTAGTATCAGAAATATACGTTTTGTAATATAAATATTTACTACAAATAATTATAATTACTATAAACGGTATATACATAAATTGGAAGCTTTTAAACTATTGTAGATTTTTTTGGGTGAAGCCAAAATTTTGTAATTTAATTTGCAAATAAAGTATGGACAAGAGTTATTTTTCTTGCTAAGCAGCTTTAAGATTTAAATCCTTCTAATAATATTTAAAAGCGTTAGAATATTAAAAGGAAATTTAATTTGTTTTAGATTTATAATTAAGGACTATTATTTCTACCACGGCTGTCCGGGCAATACAATATCAAACGCAGCTATAAGAGACACTTAACAACGGCTCCTCGGCCATTTTGTTTGTGTTACTGCCATTTGGTTCTTTTGCTTTTGTTATTTTTACTGTTGTTGTTGCTGTTTGTGCACATAAATGAGAAAAACCAACGTGGCAACCATAAAACACACACACACTTTCACACACAGAACGAGAAATACGCACAGAGACACATTCTCATGTTTGCACAATAAAATTTCAACAATATACGCGACAGCAGCAGCAGCAGCAGGGTCTTTGTACTTGAGTAAATTGGATCTGTGCAGCGGCCCATGGTCGCGGAGGGGGCAAAATAGGGCGGAGGGGATGTTAAAATTAAATAAATATTTGCCTTAAAGCTGCCTCTTACCACCCACGCACAGCGGTATTTAAGGCAGGCAACCGCAGAAACGGAAACCCGAAACAAAAGTCTTCACTCTCGAGCCCTGAGTCCCCGAATTTCCACGTGTTTCTTGCCAAAAATCCTTACGAAAGTATTTCCACTTGGAAATTCCCCTGCCCCAAAGGGTTTGCTTTTTTACATCCCACGCACACTCAGCTTTATTGTCCAGATTCTGGTGGGGTTTTAACGACAACAGCTGTCCGTCTACAATGGGAACTATACACCTCACCCTGCGAGCGGCTTAATTGCTTTATTTATTTTTATAGCAATAAAAACAGTCATAATTAAAGCAGATACTGGGTGCGGGCAAGAAAGCCTTCTAAATTAATGAGTAGAATTATTTTGGCTTTTATTATTACGGGGATAAATATTTAATATGCGGGATATTGGCAGTTCATATAACAATTAATTTAATTATGAAACCTTAATTTGGTGTTTTTATTAAGCCAATAAAAATATGGGTATTTATTTTGTGTATTATTTAATAACATTTCCGTAGAGAGCTTAGAGCGTATTATAAAATAAATCTTTCTTTATTGTTCATTTAGTTTATTTCTTATAATTCTAATATTATATTTCTTTATTATTTAACCAGCTTCTGTGATAAATCAATGCATTCCCCCCATTTTCACCACAAAATTCAGTTCACTGAAATGTTTCCCCATTTCTTATTAAATATTTATAAAATTTAATAAGGCATTTAAGTGTTGTTTATTCATTATACGCTATTTTTCTTTCATTTTGGTTTTTGTTTTTCATTATTTGTTTTGTGACTCAGCCACACATTGGCGATAAATGATTCATAAACATTTTGTTGATATGACAAAACGAACTACAGTTAATGTATGCACACACATATGGTATTTTGTAATTTAAACAATTCATGAAATGAACTTCAACTCAATGAAACTCTTTGCAAAAATGGATAATGCATTAAATAATAAATCTCTTCATGCGAGGGGGATTTTACACCGACAGCTGCTCTGACACAAAAGACTGGCATTTTTCGTTGTAACCTGATTTCACCTATAAAAGCTTCGGGGTTTCTGCGAAATAAGTCATTTTAAAAAATGAAAATTTGTGTTATATTTGTGGTTATATCGCTGGCGGCCTTCTCCGAGGCTTCGGGACGTGGCCGAAGTCACAGTGTGACTTGGGGAGCCAGGAGCTACAGGGACATGCATTTGCGAAGGGAGATTGTCACGGAAAAGTCCAAGTTTCTGCGAGTGGTGACTCGTGATTGGACTTTTAAGCAACAGGTTTGGTTTACCTTAAATTTGTTCCAAATATTTGTTATTAATTTTTATTATTTGTTGCATTGTTTTAAAGAAATACAAGCGCACCATCACGCAAATTGTGATCACGGACCAGATTAGGGATGGAAATGGTGGCTATGCCTATCTAACGTCAGGCGGACCCCAGAGTACCTACGCCAAAATCCATTTTAAGAGTCAACGCAACCAAGGATTCAGCTTCATTGTTGACATTTACGGCATTTAATACCTATAGAATTGTGCTGATTTTAATTATAATTCCACTGGATACTTTGCCTCCTTACAGATAGTTTGTTTATTTCATGGAGAGAACACATATTTGCATACTGAATATATATCCGCAAGCGTACTTATACTGCGTACACACACTGTACAGTGTGTGTGTATTTTATGGGAAATACAATTTACACAGGCCAAATGAACTGCAGCTAATTTGCAGTTGGCGTGTAATATTTATTTAGGGCTTCTGGTTGATCCAAGCGTGTGAATTCATACATTTTGCTGCCTTTAACAATAGTGTGAATGGGTATTTTAACCGTAATGTTAGTAATAATAGTGAAAGAGGGCGAAATTCTATGAAAAATGATTGGAAAATGGGATTAAAGTGCACTTTTAATGGGGGAATTTGAGCATTTCTAGTGTAGATAATGTGAAATAATTTTTAAAGAGGAGAAATATCATGAAAACATTGCTCTCAAAATAAAATAACATAAGAGGGATCTGAAAAAATTCCTAAAATTATATTATATATTATTATTATTATTATCCTCTATTAAATATTTTAAATTAATTAATTTAGCTTTAAAATCTACCTCAAAGCCGCAACTTTTCTTTTTGCTTAAAACTGCCCCTGCAAAGAGCCAACTTTGAAGGTTATATGGCCAAAGTAAGTGATGAGTTGTGTGGGAGGCAATATTCCCGCCACCACCAACTCGTAATTACCCGGGCCATTCCGACTAACGAGGCAAGTGCAATTTTCGGTTGGGCAAATGGGGAAAATATAGCCCGCAAAAGCCTGTGAAACCCTTGGCAGGCGTAGGCCCCTTGCCTTTGCCTTTGCCTTTGCCATTTAGCCAAATGTCAGGCACTTAGCCTTAGCCAACAGGCAGAGCCCCAAACCCTGAAGGACCCCCCCTAAAAACCACATAAAAAGCCATCCCCAACCATTACCCCGTGCGAAAGTCAAACAAATCCAATCAATGTTACGCCGCCGACACATATATATATAAGTATATATCTACGGACTTGTGTACGTATGCCTGCATATATGCAAATTAGCTGGGGTTATAAAATGTAATGTATTGGATGCATACATATATGTATACATATATTCATATATCCCTTGGCTACGGCAAATCGTCCATTGATGCGTGAGGAGTATGTACATATGTGAGGGGATGTGCGGATACCATCAATCGCAACGAATTAAAATTTTATTATGCCATATTCCCCAAACGAGCGGAGAAGAAGGTTGCCTTTCGAATCTTTTATGGGTTGCCAATGTAAATGGTTTTGTCTCACCAGAAACTTGAAACCCTAACCGAAGAACGAGGAATCAAGGCAACCAGTAAATGTGGGTTAACAGGTCCTAGCTCTGACTTTCTTTTTCTAATTCTTTTATCTTTATCTTTAACTCAACCTATCTCTATCGCTATCTCGTTTCGGACAAAAAGGTGCAACGAGTTGCAGTTGTGGCATTTCTGATTGACGGGCATTTTGCATACAAGAAAGCGTTTGCCATATTACGCAGCACCCTTAGGTGACCTCAAACGCCAGTCAATGCCAGAGCAGAGCGCCCCAGCAACCGAGTAACATACACCAGCATGCACCCACCCACTGACCACCCACAGGTGAGCCAGGTGAGCAGCTATGTTAGAATGAAAGAGATATGTACACCGAGGGGAATAATATATGTTTTGAGAGATAAGGAAAATGAAATAAAATTATGGAGATTTATAGGAAAAAGTTGTCTAAAAGTTGGAATTTAAATTTTAAAGTGTTCTTTAATCTATTTATTTATTTTTTTATTATTCAAAAAGGATTTTTTTTATTTAAAGTACATGTAAAAAAATAGGAAAGGATTATTATAGTTATCAGTACATAAAACCATTTTATAATTCAAATTCAACATTTTTATTTAAATTTTTAAATATATAGAGATATATATATATTTAAATATATAAACGAAATCAAAGATTAATTCTAAAATAAAATTTATGACATTCCCAGGCAATCCATAAATTACCCACCTTTTTCTCTCTGTGCAGAGCAAAACCGAGAGCCATACATTATGCAGGTTGTTTGTTATCGTTCGATAAAGTGTAAATTATGGGAAAGTTGCCAGGCAGCAGGCAGCCGGCAGCCAGCCAGGTCAGGTCCCTCAGGAATGTAACTATTTTCCCCTATTTTCCCACTGTCCCTCCTCCCAATGTTTTCGTCCTTTTTGCCGCTCACCTGCACCTGCAACCGACTGCCATACATATAATTTGTGATATCTTTAATGTGTGTCTTGTGCTCGCAGTGTTCAGTGGTCTTGAAGTTTGCATTGTTAATCGAACAAATTGCATTTGCATACTCGCATTTGTGTAATTTATGCTGCCAGAGCCGAGCGAGTGCCTTTTAATTGTCGGAACCCAGCTATGTCATAGGTGGAATTGTGTGGAAACATCTCAGGGACGGACGTCGTTGATCCAATCGAGGGTCTTATGCAGATTTCCGTTTAACTTTGCCGAAATCAAAGGCAAAGGCAAAGTGTTGACCTCACACAGCCATTTCCTTAGCTCCCTGCTTGAAGGGCATCAAAAGACGTGTCGTTGTCATCGTCTCCCTCCTCCCCTTGTCACTCGTCTATTTCACAGCCAATTTTGTGCATTTTTTCGTCCTTTTGCAGCTGCATTTTTTCAAAGTCCTTGTTGCCATTTTGGCCCCTTTTGTCCTGCGTGAAAGCAAAGTGTAGAATAAAGTGTGAAGGAAGCAGCAGCTGGCGAACGGATTTCTGGTCTCTGAGACTTTTGTTTTTCAATTGCCATTTGCCATATTTGTTTTCGTTTTCTCTAGCAGTAAATACAATTGCAGCAAGTGAATCTTGTCGAGGTATTGTAGACGTTAAGCACTGGGAGAAAATGTGGACTAGAAAATATAAATACTTAATGGAGAAAGTGGAAAAAATGTGAATTTTTGTGTTTAATGGCTTAATTCTAATGAGTATTCTAATTTAAATATTTGGAGTCTGAAAAATAATATATTTGGAATACTTAAGAGTCACGAATATTGTACAAACACAACTACTTTCTTCTAGAAATATCATAGAAACCTATTCCCAATACCTTTACCCCAAACATACATATATCCTCTGAATAGTTACAGTGAATTTCCGACTTAGGTTTTGACTCGTGCAACAAGACTTTAGCTACGGTTATAGCGCCTCCGGATTGTCCTATCAGCTGGCAAGGATTCTCGTTTGACAGAATAAAAAAAAAAACAATGCTAAAGGAGCTTGTTATGTGTAGTCGCTGCTTGTACACACGCACATGGGTGGCTTTTCTTTCTGGCGTCCCTTCTCCTGCATTTCTTATGCTTATCAAGCAAAGCTTTTCCAGTGTGCTAACAACCAAGCTGCAAAAGGAAAGAAACTGGGAACACAGCGAGGAAAACCGAGGCAAAGAAAAGCATAGAAGGAAAAGCGAAGGATTGCGGGGAGCAGTTGATTGCCCGGAGTTGTTTTTCCGGCGTGCAGTTTCCACACTGTCGATGCTTAAATGGCCCCGGCTTTTTGCCAGTCGCAACTCGGTGAACTTTCCAAGGATATTTCAAGCTAAGGATTACCGACAGAGAAGTTGCATCTTCTGGGGAGTATATCAAATTAGGGAGAAGGTGTCGGTTCTCAAAACGGTCAGAATTTCCCCCTTGATCTTACCGGCAACGTACGGAATTTCTCTCTCTTATATATATATTTTTTCTTAATTATCACCATTAATTCCTTATATATCAAAACTTATTTCTATAAAAGGTCTTTCTCCGCCAGCCGCTGTCTACTTAATGCCATCGGAATTCCTCGTAAACATACAGAGGCAGGCCACAGTTGTTAGACTCATCCATATGGATTGGATTCTCCTATACTGTTTACTTACAAAAGCACCTATTTCTTATATCTATACGGAATAAATTATTAACCAATTGTTACGTTTTCTGAAAGTGCCGTAAGAGTCTTACGTCGACCGCCTTTGCTGTGTCTTAATAGGCGTCTGAAAAAATTTGGGGAAACCTTGGAAAACGAGAATGGGAATAGAATTAATTGATGAACCCATCATCCAATTGTTGTTTTCGTTTAATTAAATTGTGTAGTATTATTCATTGTTATTTTAATGAAAGCCTAGTTTATACGGCACTAATAGACCTTGTTCTTTATTTATTAGTTTGGTAGTTTATTTTCAGTTAGAAATGTAACGTTGTTAATATTTTGTTCATAAAAGCACCTAGTGTAATATCATTTTAATGTCAGTAATTTTAGGAATCTTAGCCATTTTATTATTATTATAAACAAGACTTCAGCGTTTTTGTTTTAAAAGATATTATAAGAAACATTTGTTGAGAACTCTCGTATAATTTTATGTATTTTTTGTAATCCCCAAAAATAGGAAATACATATTACACATAATTTATTGGTTTTTATTAAAAATCTCTTAGGACCGAAAACTAGGTGTTAATTTATTTATTATCGCTAGTTCAAAGTCACATTCAGACACGGACGTCTCAGAAATTTTTCTAAGTGAACTCATTGGAAATGCGCATACACATATTCGGGGCTAGACCTACGACTGCTTCACCCCAGACTTTCGATTATTTATATGGGACTTGGCTGGCCGCAAGTAGGTTTGGACATAGAACGTTCCAAAAAGATATATAAAGATGACGGCTTGCAGCATGGTTATATAGATAATGGTATGCGGGACGCCGCAATTGGGCGAGAAGAATCGCACGTAGATCCCGTAGCCAAGGATCAGAGTGAACTGGAGTAACTGCGTCAAGGTGATGTACTTCTTCCACCAAATGCTGGTCTTGACGGCGGGATACTGTGAGGAGAGGAAATAGTAGAAATACATGACCATGTGCACCATGGTGTTGAGCAGCCCCACGGTGTTGAGGTGGCCCCCAGTGCCATAGGTTCGGGTAATAGCATAGCCCGCAAAGGCCACCAGGACGTGGTGGTAAATGTGCAGGAAGGTGACCTGCTTGTAGCTCTTGCGCAGGATAAAGAACACGGTGTCCATCAGGTCGAGCACCTTGTTCAGCAGGTAGGCGGCATGGAAGACTCTTTCCACCTGCTTGTGTTCATGACCCTGCGGAAAGGGTTCCAGGCAGCGCAGGTTGCAGATCCGCTTGATGACCAGATAATAGAAGACCTAATAATAATTTAGGAATAATTATTAAAACCCCATCGAATAGTCTCCTTAGACTCACTCCTCCGAAGTAGAGACCGTTGTAGGCCACCTGGAAAAGGTTGTAGAACATCAGCACTCGCCTCAGGTCGTAGGGCTTCCGGTGCTCCATGAACATCTTGCCCAGCTTGAGCACGAACAACAGGTAGACCGCCAATATGGTGAGTATGGGCCATGGTGAGCCAGCCAGTACTATGGGATTCGGATCTGGGGAGTTGTTACAGTCTCTATATAGATAGTTCCTTCATGGTATATGTGGCAGGAGTCGCACCTGCCTGCGGAAAAACCCTTTGGAAAAACGCTTGCATCGCTCTGCTTGTTGCTTGTGGTCTGGGGAGTGCTTCGTGACTGTTTTTAAGCTCGCTCCATGACATTCCAGCCAGCTTTATTCGCCTAATTAAATCAAATAATGTATTATTCAAGTTTTTGAACTACTGTCCCACATTTCTTTGCCAGAGAAAGAGAGCCAAAGGGACTCTCGTTTTCGAATACAAAATTTGGACTTAATTTTTATTGCTCAATTCGATTTGCTTTTGACTCTGACATAGGTTTGATAGTAAAAGTTGCCAAACATCGCCATCATGGAGATTGTGACGAGGAGCTCAAAAAAGTGCATGATCCAGGGAATAGAGCAACTCGTATTCAGCCACCAGGTCAGCAAGGCGTGGCAGAAGAGGATAATGAACTGCAGGATCTGCATTTGAGTTATGGACTTCTTCAGCCAGAGCTTGTTTCTGACCCCCGGATAAAGGGCGGCGGCAAAGTAGTAACCATACATGACCATATGCACCATGGAGTTGATGTAGCCCATCAGGTTGTACGGCCCGGCGCTTCCATAATAATAGTAGGTTGTCGGCACAGCCAAAACCATCAGGGAATGATGGTACACATGGAGCACGGTGACCTGCTTGTAGCTCTTCCGCAGAACGAAGAACAGGGTGTCGCACAGGTCGAGCACCTTGTTCAAGAAGTAGGCATAGGTTATCAGGCGATCCTTATACTTATCCGGACTATCTAGGGGCAGTGCCTCCATGCACCGAATGTCTTGGACTTTTCTCACCCATAAATAGTAGCAGCCCTAACAGAAGGTAACGATTTATCTATATCAGATTTATGAATATCTTATATCTACACATACCATTGAAAACATTACGGCATTCATTGCGATCTGAATGACGTTATAAATCAGCATGGCCCTTCTGACATCATAGGGCTTACGGCACTCCATAATATCAGGACCGATTTTGAAAACCACCAGCCAGTAAATCAGAATAATGATAATGGCTGGTACAGGTGAACTAAACAGGGGCACATACACAGGATCTGCAAAGAATTAAACAAAAGGAATTTCTACAACAATCCACAGAGTAAACATTATTTACTTTACCCTTCGGAGATCCCCGAAATATATCCAAAAGAGTCGAGTTCATGGTGGCGGACACCCGAAAATCTACTGTGGAAAATATAAGGCATTCACCTGTTTATATAGAAAACCAATGACTCCATTTACAAGCGACTACCTCAATAATATAGGTTCCACTATTTTGCCCATTAGCTATGCCATAGAAAGCTTTGCTTCCTGAGCCTGAGGCCTAAGAATTTGAATTTCCAATTGGAAAATTCAAATTTTAACAGCCCGTGGGTTAAACTTAAAGAATTACAGACACAGAAAGTAATCACTGAGTGTATTTATAGAGGTATCATCAGTTATATAATCTTTTGATTGTGTGGATTTTATGATAATATTTTTTGCAAACAGAAATCCATCCATACGATTTACTTTTCGTTAAATATTCATGCTTGCACATATATTACCAGGAAAACTAAAACTGTGATGCGAACTTATTTGAAATAGCCTTGACTCTAAAGTTCTAAAGTTAATTATTTTGTTTATTTTGTTTACTTTTCAGTGGATTGAAAGTCGATTTTGAAAAACAATAGCAAGCCATGGCAGCAGCTGCAGCAGCAGGAGCAACATTAACAAAAGCCAAGCCCAAGAAGCCAAGGAGCAGCAACAAATCTAATTACCGACCAACAATAAGGTCAAATCCTGTTCATGATGATGATGATGATGTTACAGCACTTCCGCTTTGTTTGCCCAGGCGGAAATGAGGCGCAATATGTCGCCCAGTCAACGGTGAATACCACCGAAGCTTGCTAAAACACTTACCTGGAATACCTCTGGCCAACGAAATAGCTGAAGATTCTCTTTATTCCCGGGGATTTAATTAAAGCTTGAAACAGAAAACCAAGGGGGGCTTACTGGGAACAAAAGGGCAGTGCCCGACGGCACAGAGGTGGCCCATAAATCCACCATCCATGCAGCTGCAGCTGCTGGCCCACGTCCACTGGCCAATTAGCTGCTGCAACGGCCAACAGGCAATCGTTTGGGCCCCATTGAGCAGCGCTCCTCCTTCGCTTCACTGATGACTGCCGCCAAAAGACGCGCGGGCAGCAATAGCAGCGGCAGTGGCAGCAGCAGCAGCAGCCATGGCAACGTGCAACAGCAACACCAACAGTCCCTGCAGCAGCAGCAACATCTGCAGCAGCAGCACCACCAGGAGTACCAGCAATTGCTGCAGCATCCGCATCATCACTACCACCAGCACTACAGCAGCAATGGGAGCACCAGCCACACCAGCAACATTATCGGTGGCAACACCAACGCTGCCCACAGCAACACCAACAGCAGCAACAGCAACAGCAATCCCCAGCAATACCACCAGAGACAGCAGCCACATCAGGCGACACTGCGCGATTGCTCCGTCAAATTGCCGCTGGATATCCTGTGAGTATAGGCCCACAAATCATTCAGGGCCAGCCAAGGGGTCCCTTTAGCACACGTAGCCGATAAGGAGGCCAACAGGGCAGGTCAGGTTATGGATGTAGAGAGAGAGAGCAGACTAGAGAATACCCTTTAAAAAAGGGTGTAAATCAGTAATATTTAAATTATTGTCTTAAGAACTTTGTGGAATTTAAATAGGATAATCAAAGGTGAGATTGAAGTCAGAGCTCTTACAATAGACTGCCGTAGCAAATGATAGCGAGTTAAATACTCCCCTTAAAACAATATACTCCTCTTTCCATACCCTTTGTCAACTTCAAAAAGGTCAAGCCATAGCTGCTCATCTCTCTGGGAATCTCCTGGGAATCCTGGCAATCCTGGCAATCCTGTGAGTCCTGCCAGCAGATAGCCCGCACGTCTGGTTGGTTTAATAAAATTTACATTTTAACAACGCAAATGAAAATTGCATTAACTTTAACGGGACAACATTTGCTCGATTCGATTTTCTCCGCTGCTGCACAGCAAAGCTGAACTCGGCCGGGTGAGTGGGGGAGGGGAAAATGAATCAGAAAATTATAAATATTTATCCAGGGCGGAGAAAGGAGGATAAGGAAAGCCCGGCGACAGGGACAAATGAAGCGTTTCAAATGCTTAGCGCTGGCAAAAGAAACTTATTCCAGTTTTGTCAGGATTAGAGCGCCTGAGCCTGTCTTTAAAGCTTTGCGCTCGACGGGGATTTTGGCTTAAAGGAGCTGCCTGCCAACGAGCCAGTCAGGCAACCCAGAAAGTGTGTGACATTTGTAGGCTAACAAGGGATGGGCTGGGGTCTCGGGGAGGTGCCTCCTAAGGGTGGCACTGCGTTTATGCAGATCGCAGTCAAGTGGCGGCCCGCCTTGTGGGGCAAACGAAACGAGGCCAGTCGCAGCCCAGGCAAGTGCACTCGGAGAAAAGGGCTTTTGAGATTTTATAAAGATTTTTTTAATATAAAATATTATTTAAGGATAATTTTTAAAGAATTTGTTTTGCTGAAAGTAAAATTTTTGAGGAATTTTGAGGGTAGATGTGGACAGAATTAAACCTTTAATTCTTGCTAAAATTTGCTTGAAAATTTTTGGGAAAACAATCCATTTCCCTCCACATTTTCCTCAGTGTTATTACTGCAGCTGCGGGCTAAAAACGGGTTAAGAAAAAATAAAAGAAACAACGCTGGGAATATAAAAAGAACTTAAAGCGTGTCGACAACTGGCGGAAAGGCGGTTGGAAGGTGGCAAGTGGGCAAACGAAGGGCAGGAAGTCGGTTGGTCTGAGGTTGCACCGGGCACCGCCACAAACGGCGTCGTCGAGTGAAGTGCCTCGACTCGACTCGCAGCGACGCGACGCGACTCCTTGCGGGCCTCCAGACCGGGACCAGTGTGTCGTCGTTACTTTTAACGAGGTGTCGCATGCGAACACAGCTCGTCCAAGTGGGTTTCGGGTGGGAAATTGGGGCGGGGGAAATTCAGGATGGGAAATTTAGCGGGGAAAGCCACCAGTTGCCATGTCCTGCCATCATCTGCCATGTCCCCTCGCACTCCCTGTATATGAAAATGCACTTAGTCGCAACAGCAGCAGCTCCTTCTGTCACCTAGCTTTCTCCTTCTCTCTGCTCCTGCCTTCTGCTGCTTGTCTCCCTTCTCTCTGTGCCTCCTGTGGCATGCTGCAAATGAAGTCATCCATTAGGCCACGTTACGTATACGCCTAGTGTGCGCTGCGAGCTGCAGCGCTGCAATGTGGTGCTCATAATAATGCTGCCAGTGTTTGTTGCGGTCTAAGCGGAAACGTTTATAATGGAATTCGCTTAAGCGCCGCCGGACGAGGTGGAGGACGGTGGAGCAGGCAGGTGGCTTTGCCAGGAAAGGTAGAGTGTCGTCTTGCTAATTTCGCTGGCTTGCTAGAGGCAGCCCAACGTTAATTACTCAGCACAGTTGGAATGGCAATCTAATTAGCCGAAACGGAAGCAGGAGCTTAGCAGAAGAGCCACCAAAACGAAACCCAAACCCCAAAAACCCATAAGCAAAACCTCTAACTAATCGATAAACTCTCTTTTCTTCCCCATTTTTCTCTCGCCTTAATTAGATGGCTACCGAAATCGGCCATGCGGCCGGCTGGTCCCGATGCCTCGCCCACCGACTGCATCCTGGTGGTGGGCGTGTCCCGTCCCAAATTGGCCGTTGTCTTCCTTACGGTCATGTTGATATCGCTGTTCCTCACCTTCCATGTCCTGTACGATAGTGCCGTGTACAATATTCAGGCCGCCCAGGCTGTCCACGAGCGGCATCGCCTCTCATTGGCCGCCTCTGCATCGGCTTTGGGGGGCGGCGGCACCGGCCCCTACTCCTCCTTCTCCTCCTCCTCATCATCATCATTAGGATACTCTGGCTCCTCCGGTTCTTACTCCTCATCCTCCAGCGCGGGAGGCAGCTCCAATCATCTGCCGGTGTTTGTGAAGCCAGTGCCCAGTTCCAATCAGCTAAGCCATCCCATGGTCTTTCCCTCGAGTCGTGTGCACTTTCCCAAAACGAGTCGGCGGCTGCCACAGGTAAGTCCGAAAACACTTGAAGAAATTATTAAGTTTTTAAATGTGAAAAGAATGTGAAATTGAAGGAAATATCTGTAATAATTTATAACTTAAATGAATATCTGTATATTCTTTTGATTATAAATATTTAATATAATTGTAGTCATTTTTTGAATTATACATTTCATTGTAATAAAGTTTTCCTACTTTAATTAAATAACTTCATATAATTTCTCATGTATCCATCAGCTACCTTTCCTTTTCCCTGTCCCAGAAACAATTTCCCAAATATTTAATATATCTTTAAGTGTACTTTACCATTCTGCCCCAACTAATTGCTGCAATTTGCATGTTCATACATTCATTTGGCTTGATTTCCGGCCGGACACAGGCCCTCATCATTGGGGTGCGAAAATGTGGAACTCGGGCTCTGCTGGAGATGCTCTATCTGCATCCAAGGATCCAGAAGGCTGGCGGCGAGGTGCACTTCTTTGACCGGGACGAGAACTATCTGAAGGGCCTGGAATGGTATCGCAAGAAGATGCCGCACTCCTTCCGCGGCCAGATAACCATCGAGAAGAGTCCCAGCTACTTTGTATCGCCAGAGGTGAGTCCTGCCTTTAGGTTTTCTTTATTTCTTTTTTTCGAAATCGGTCTTGGACTCGGTTTCGGTTTCGGGTTCGGATTCCTTTTCCGGCCTGCGCTTTGATCTCTAATTGGCAATTAGGATTGGCTTTCTCCTGGCCTGACCGTAATTATTAATTAACTGTCTGCCCGGCATTGACTGTGGACTGCTGGTCCTGGTTCTGGTTCTGGTCGTGGTCCCTGTCCCTACACCCATCCTCGTCCTTGGCCATCTATCAAATTAAACCGAAACGCTGGCCATGTCCCAGCCAATTTCCGTGTCCATGTCGGAGCCATGGCGGAAATGTTTGCAAATTCATTTGCCAAACGGCAACGTCTAACACCCAACTGAGAATGGCTTTTCGGGCCAGGTTTTATTTGTACCTTGTAACAGTGGAGAGGGTGAAAGGGTATACAGACTGGAAACTATGGAGTGTTCGATTCAAATTGAGTCAAAAAAATGTTATATAATTTTAGGAGAACTTAGAATATATATCCATTGGGATGGTTATAAAATTATCCTTTTTTAAAGCGTTGAAACAAGTTGAATTTGAATTCTAAAGTGAGCTTCTACATTTAAATGATTTATTTTTAAAAGTGTAAATATATTTTCTTAATATAAACTAACTACCAGGTAACTCATAGTCGCCACTCTATCTGTCTCCCACAAATTCATCCTTTTTAGTATATTGTTTCTTTTCCTGTTCTAGTTGTTGTTTTTGTTGCTGGCCGCAGAGTGTCACAAAATTGGGTTTTTCGGCCTGATGCAATTTCGCTGCGAGCCGGAAGTTGCATGTGTCACAGGGAAAAGTGGGTGGCACTCACAGGAGTGGAAAACCGGGTTAGCATCCCTCCCCTGACAGGGCCATATTTCATGCAGTTTCATTTCAATTTTAACTGCCTCGCTCTCGGCACTTGATGCACACACAGCGTTTCAATTTGTCGAGGAGATCTGGCCCCTAGTTTGAAGGAGATTGAAAAGAGGAGCTCCCCCGAAGCCAAGGCTTTGACGTAGATAAATCTTCATTAGTGACTTTATTAATATTTATTGAGGCAGCTGAGAGCGGGAGTGGGATGCAGCAGCTAATGCTGCTCCTCATTACCCAGTCCCCCATATTCCGCGTTTAAATAATGCAACTCCCCATGGCGTACTTTGGCCTAAGCCCGGTTTCCCTCGATTCCCCAGGCTCCACAGATTCTCTGATATGACATTTTCCGCGCTCTCCTTGCCGCTCTCCGGTTACCAAATGCATTTTGGCCGCATTAAAGATTCAGCGAAATGCATATTCCCGGGGGCCAAACTCAAACTGAAAATGGTTCATCAACGTGAATAATTCCGAAACGCTTGAGTACTCAAGGGGAGCTCTGTCGCAGCACATAAAACGAAAAAAATATATATATATATCTACTTAGTTAAAGGAAAAACTTTTGAACTTGTTGCACGACAGAGGCCTTATTGAAATTGATTAAGTTTATTTACCCGGCTCGTTTCGCCCATTTGCAAGGCTATTTATACAACGTGGCGAATTCAAGGACCCCGGCGGAGGCTCCTCCGGTTCCGGTGTGCCAGCTCCGTCCATCTCCGGCTCCTGCCACCGCCTCCCATCCCTGCCAACATTGTGCGGCAATATTTTCCGGCTTAATTAAATTGTTCACAGCACACTTGCTGCGGAAGTGCAGCAGCAGGGGGCGAGGATGATGGGGCGTGGCAGCAAATTAAAGCCAACAAAAGGCTGGCTGCTCCTCCCTGTCTCCTCCTTTTGCCTTAAACAGTATCCCAGGCTTTGCAATTATTATCGATTGTTGAGGGGGGGGGGTTTCAGCATAAATTCATTAATTGGAAAGGCCCCCGAGAACAGCATCCGATACCTGGGGGGGTGGCACCATGAAAAATCATTTCAGAAATCGGCTGAGAAATAGTGGCAGTAAGTGAGTTTTTACTGGCAAAGAAAATATATAGAATCTGAAAAATATTACTATTCAACAGAGTTATTTTTCGGCTAAAATAATATTAAACTTTACAGAAAACTGCAGATGTTTGCTCTTTAAGAAATTTCTTTTCACAGCAAATTATTGATGAAAAGTGCTATTAAATTTCATGAAGACATGAAACCTATTCTACCCCTTTTTCTGGAAGAGAAAACACAACAGTGTTTTAGAAAACATCTCCTGGTAAACTGCACAAAATTGTCATTAAAATCGACAGAAAAAATGTCCCAATAAATGAAGGAACTTTTACCTTCCTCACATGGTTTTCCTTTTAATTTCAAGATGTAATGAAGCTCATTTTCTGTATTTTCCATGGAATCTTTTCTTCTACTATTTCCCCAAACATTTTAAGAAAAACTGCCAAACAATTTTCATTAAATCCATTGCTAGAAATAAAGAAAATATTTTTATTAAAAGAAAGAATGCTTTTTGATTTCCTGAAAATAAAGAAGTCAAATCATAGCAAATACAGTTTTCTATTTTCCTTTTCTTCACCAGCAAAATACGTGTGGAAATTCCGTTTAATTTTCTAGCATAAAATTCAAAGCTCAGCTCGAAATGTTGCCTTTTTACTAGCATTTATTTTGCGTTATTCACAACGAAATGGCAAATGTAATTACAACAGTTTTCATTTTCTCTTTGGGCCATGCAAATTGGGAAATTGTTGGAGTTCCCAGCGTTAACGCAGAGTTATTTTAGCTATTTGCATATAATCATGTTGTAAAAAACTATTAACTTTTTAGGGGGGAATGGAGAGCAGAATAAAATTTAACAAAGTTAACATAAACATATTTCTAAAGTGCTTAATTATGAAAGCGGAAATGCAGTTAATTTATGTGATGTAGTTACTGCCTTTAAGGGCTTAACGATTGGGCTTTAATTTTCCACAATCAACATTTAAAATATAATGAAAAACACACTTAAATATACAAGGAAATGTATCCTTTTTTCAAGGCTTATAACTTTATTATAATTAATACTTAATTATGCTTTCCTTTCAGGTGCCGGAACGAGTGCGTGCCATGAACGCCAGCATCAAGCTGCTGCTGATTGTCCGGGAGCCGGTGACCCGGGCCATTTCGGACTATACGCAGCTGCGTAGCCATGCGGCCACCGCCATCCTGCCCCTGGCCGAGAAGGACCCTCCCATCCCGAATCAGAGTCCCAGCACCCGGGAGAGTTCCGGTGGAGGAGCCACGGCCACAGCCACCGCCACCTCCAGTGCCGCAGCTGCCAAGATGTCGTCGCAATCGCTGCTATATGCCAAACTGCAGTCAGCCCGGAGCTATGACAATGCTCTGGTGGGCGGCAGTGGGGCGGGCGCCAAGGAGACCAAAGGCAGGACATCATCATCGTCCTCGGTCAGGCGGGGAGCAGGATCAGGGGCTAGTGCTGGTGCTGGTGGTGGAGCGGCGATGACCACGACAACTCTATCGCCAATGGCAAGCGCCGCCCAAATGGCAGCCAAGTAAGTGAAGTGAACTGAGCCCTCCGCCCTTCGTCCTGCTTGACATGCAAATGAAATGCAAACTGCAAATGAAAGTTGCCCAAAATGCGACTCTTGTCCTTGGCTTCCTGCGCTCTGCCTTCCTTCCTTCCTTCCATCCTGGCTCCCTCTCTGTGTCTCTGATGGCGAAACTTTCTTGTTTCACTTGTTGACAGAGGGCGGGAGAGGGGGAAAAGGGAGCAGGACAGCCAAGGACTCGGTTTAACCAGGGTCGAGGAGCAGCGAGAAGGAGTGGTAGCCCGCTGCTCATTTGCAGCTGTTGGCAATTCAATTTGCCATCGCCAAGATTTAAAGCCAACCCATTCTCACCCCCATTCTGTAGGTCCTTCGAGGAGCTGGCCATATTTCCCAATGGCACCGTTAACGAGGCTTATCGACCGCTCAGCATCTCCATGTACCATGTCCACCTGCATCGCTGGCTGGAGGTCTTTCCGCGAGAGCAACTCCTGGTGGTCAATGGTGACCGACTCATCGAGGATCCGGTTTCCCAGCTAAAACGCATCGAGGCTTTTTTGGGTGAGTTTCAAGGGGAGAGTGCGGTAGATTCTGGGAGAAATTAATTATTCTTTAGAGATTTTGAGACAATATAAGTTAACTATTACTTAGAACATTAGTTAAGTTTAATTAATTATTTTTCAAACTTTTAATTAAAAGAATTTAAATATTATTTTTATTCTATTTTGCAGGCATTGAACACCGCGTGAAAAGCGAACACTTTTACTTCAATGAAACCAAAGGCTTCTATTGCCTGCGCTATGACAACGGAGATCGCTGCCTCCGCGAGACCAAAGGCCGGAAGCATCCACATGTGGACCCCGTGGTGGTCTCCAGATTACGCAGGTTCTTTGCCGAATACAATCAGCGCTTCTACGAGCTGGTGGGCGAGGATCTGGGCTGGCCAGAGGAATAAAAACGAGGCCAAGGACCACAACCAGGACTAGGAATCGAACTCAAAAGCTTGGCCCATAAATCTCTCTGTGGTCAATGGTCCGGCGATTTAATTACAAGGAGGCGGGATTACAGAGCTACGAAAAACAAGTGGAAAGCGTGGAAAAATAGAGGCAACGTTTTACGTTTGCATACTTTTGTGTGCAACGCAGCGAGATAAAGGCAGGGAGGGAGTGGAGGCGTAAAGGAGGTTGGCCATATTTCTGCCTCGTCGGTTGCAACTCGCAGCTCCTCTGACAGTTCAATTATGCGCGCGTATTGAAAAATTGCATTCCAATTTTCGCAATGCCATGGCAGGACCGCCCTTAACACAGTGAAAATAAAGTAAAAACAAGGAGTAAAAATCAGTAAAAAAAGGAGTAAAAAAGGTAGTAAAAAAGGAGCAAAAAAGGAGTGAAAAAGGAAGCGAAAAACATGGAGTAAAAAAGGTTAAAAAAATATAGTTAAATAAACTGCACACGCATTTTCGGTGTGCATCAGGCCATGAAAATGTGTGTCCTGCATTCACACATACACATATATATCGCAAAAGCAATATCTTACCCCCTTTTTCTACATATATATAGTATATATACGAGTGTGTGTGGCTGTGTGCGTATACTCTCTCCCTCCGAAAGGACTAGTGTGTGCTTGTGTGTGTGTGTGTGTGCATGGGGAATAAAAATTAATTAAGCAACTAAATGTGATTTTATAGCCAGTAAGCATAGGACAAATTGAAAATGATTGCAACACTGAAGGAAGGGTGTCAAGGAGGGAGGGAGGGAGTTAGGAGGCTGGAGGAACAGATATAGAAGGAGTTCACCCACTTCGAGGTAATTAAAAATGTATTTAGACTAACAGTCGGCTGAATTAAATGTGTGCATATCATCACGTCAAGGGAAGAGTGGAGGAAACTAAGCATATCAACTTATACTATATACCAAAAATATATATACATTAAATATACACAGAACATATCGGGAAACTGACTATGATTGAACTACAGCGTTGCATATCGGAGTAAACCAACCATGAAATCGAAACATATCAGCTGCAAATGTCGGCAAATAATATATATATACACTCGATATTATATAGTATGTATCGGTAGACCCTAAGTCGAGCATCAAATTCGTTGTAAATGACTTTGATTTTGACCTAGTTTGTAGGGCGCGATGTGTCACGGAATCGTCATAGACAAACTCTAGTTGAATATAAATACTTATATATATATAGCCGCACTGCCCCCCAAAAAGTATAGATATATATTACTGTGAGCACTTCCCCACTTTTAGGCCATAAGTTCGATCAAGGATAGATTTTTTTAATGCATTTTTAAGCCAGATTATTTTATATATATATTCCTAAACGAAAGTCGCAGAGAGGAAACCCACTCTAAGTAAGAATAAATACGATAAATATCTAAAGTTTAAACATTTCGCAAGCATATCAAACTCAAAAATCACTCGAACTCAGTGTGAAGAACTCAACTTAGGCTAACGCTCCCCGAGACGACGATCCATCCAATTTCGGTTTATAAAGTATATAGCATATATATATATATATATATAGAAATATATACATACCTCCCACACTTTGGTTCTTAGGGATCTTCAGCACAGAACTTGACTAGCTTCAGATACTATACCAAAAAATAGACTACGTGTGAGAATCCTTATTATACATAAAGAAACATCCTTAATGCTGATCTCTCTTAACGGAACCACGAAAGGAATGTAACTAACCAAAGCAATATATAAATTCAAAGCAAGACTGAAGGTCCTCCGCAGAATGTTTTTATTCTCCTTTTTTTCTTCTCTCTCCCTTTTATTTCCTATAAGTAAATCAATCAATCGACGCTTTGTGTTTGATTCCGAACCAAAACCGAAACCAAAATGAGTATATAGTAGCAAAGACAACGAACATTTCTAATTTGTTTATATTTTTATACAGAAGCGAAGCGAACATTAACCGTAAACCAACCAATATACATACATATATATTATAAAGCGAAATTATATATATTAATATTAATATACATTCAAAGAGCAATTTGTAGTCACATTTTGTCCTCGAACTCAAACTCGAACTACGCCAATTGCATTAACAAAAAATACATATCAAAAGTTTAACTCAACTCTAGATCCTCCATTGATATTGATATATTGATATTATTGATGTATTGTCTACTTAAATTGAACGTGCAAAACTCAACAACTATAATGTACCTTAAAAATCAACTCTCTATTTCTTTAACTCTAACTCTAACGATAACTTGAACTCTTGCAACTTATTCAAACTTTCAATGTACATACATACAAAAAACAAAACAAAACCAAAACAAAAAAAAACCTATTACAAAAACAAAAAAAAATGAAATCAACAGAAATCGATAAAAAATCGTATAGAAATTCAACAAATTGTAAAAGAAAACCAACAAGAATCAACATTTTAAGCTATGAAAAATTTTACGCATGCAATAAAATAAATGTAATTCAAAAAACGAAACTAAAAGAATTTTTATTATGGGTTTGTTGTCATATACCGAGTATCTCATAGTTTGCCGTACTTCAGCTTTCTTATTTCTTTACTTTACTTGGATTTTACAGATATTTTACAAAGATTTATTTACAAGTAAAAAGCTTGGCATAGGTTTCAACTTCAACTAAAATATTAGGTAAATGTAAAGGTAATAATTGTTTATCAGAGGAAAATTCAGGAGATTCATTATAAAGTATATATTTCTCAAATAAAATTTAAAAATATATCTTAAACAGTATCTAACCAGGTTGTAGTACAACAGATTTATATTAGCTGATATATAAAGCTGTATCTAACTGCCTTCAAATACAAAGAGCGAAAAGCTTAAACATTTCAATCTCAAATATAATCCCTAGATTCAGTTGCTATTTACCTTTTTCCCCAACCGGTTGATTGTCGTTCTGCCTGATTTAATTTGTGTTATTTTCTAATTATACGAGAGTTTATACTATATATCAATAATATATACCAATTGAAACCTGTTAGATAGGTTTTTACAGACGTAAATACGGCCTAACGATGTGGAAAAATGCTGCAAAATGTATCCAATGGGAAAGTTCAGGGGCTCATCAGCTGTGTTTTGTTAGGAGTTTCTCAGTGGGCGGAATAGTTGGTCAGCAGGTGAGAAAGATAAAAGAAAAATAAGAGCGAAAGCTTTTCCAGAGAGCAAAGAATTGTTTACAAACATTTATATTTTTCATCAGACTCAATTGGGAATTGCGGAAAATTTGAGTGCCCGCAGCGATGAAAAATGGACACAGGCGAAGACTTATGAGGAAATGCCAGGACCTAACAGCCTTAAAATGATATCCTACTTTATGCCAGGTGGTAAGTAAAAGGATACATGTTTTTAAATTTTCCTAGAAATGTATTTTTATGTTTTAACAACCCCATAATTTATTCCAATAAAGATTATATATCAGCAGACCTTGCAATTATTTTGATAACAAAAATATAAAAAGTATCTTATCTGAGAATAATTAACCTGTACTTTGACTGATTAAATTACTCTAGCAGAGCTTATCTTATATATTATACGATTGGAGTTTTCTAAACATTTTTTATGACATTTATACTTTTCTAATATTTATAATATTTCAAAATTAATTGAATTCTTTTTTATCCCCCATTTAGGTGCCCTTCGCAACACAAACCTCATACAAATGAACCGCCGGATGAGGGAAATGTATGGAGATATATATCGCGTACCCGGCATGATGGGCAAGCCCAATGTTGTCTTCACCTATAATCCCCAAGACTTTGAGGTGACCTATCGCAACGAGGGAGTCTGGCCCATACGCATAGGTCTGGAGAGCTTCAGTTATTATCGCAAAGTGAAGAGACCCGATGTTTTTGGAGGCATTGGTGGCTTGGTTTCCGAGTAAGAGTGCAAATATATATCCTTAAATATCAAATAAATAAGAAACTATCCTCCAGGCAAGGTCAAGCCTGGGCAGACATTCGCAACAAGGTGAATCCGGTGCTTATGAAGGTGCAAAATGTTAGGCAGAATCTTCCCCAGTTGGATCAAATAGCCAAGGAATTTACAGACAAGTAAGGGATTATCAAAACTGGCTCAATATCTTACTATATTCATTTTTCATTAGGTTAGAAACTCTAAGGAATCCTGAAACTCATACCCTCCAGGCCAACTTTCACGAGGAGCTGAAGAACTGGGCCTTTGAATCCATTAGTTTTGTGGCTCTCAATACGAGAATGGGTCTTCTGAGTGATCGGCCAGATCCCAATGCAGCTCGTTTGGCCAAGCACATGGGCGAATTCTTCAGCTATAGCTTCAAGTACGATGTACAGCCCTCGATATGGCCCTTTTACAAGACATCTGGCTTCCAGAAGTTCCTCAAAACCTATGACAATATCACTGAGATAACCACAAACTATATAGAGACAGCTATGAAGCGTTTTGAGGTGCAACATAATCGCCAGACCAAATGTGTTTTGGAGCAGCTCTTGGAGCTCAACAAACAGGTGGCTGTGGTGATGGTCATGGACATGCTAATGGCTGGCATTGATACGGTTTGTTATAAGGCGTTTCAGGATTAATTTTCCCATTTTTTATACATTTTAAAATCTCTTTGCAGACTTCTTCCGCCTCTCTAACCATCCTTTATCACCTGGCTAAAAATCCATCCAAGCAGGACCAACTGCGTCAGGAAATACTTCGTATCCTACCCGAGAAAAAGGGTTCCCTGACCGAGGAAACCACCAAAAATATGCCCTATCTCCGGGCCTGTATCAAGGAGGGCCTGCGAATCACCTCAATAACACCTGGAAATTTCCGGATTACCACAAAGGACCTGGTGCTCTCCGGTTATCAGGTTCCCGCCGGCACTGGCGTTCTCATGGGAGTTCTGGAGCTCTCCAACAGCGACGAGTACTTTGCTCAAAGCGCCAACTTTATGCCCGAACGCTGGCTAAAATCTGGATCAGCTGCTGGTGGTGTCCAGGCCTGTCCGGAGGCCCGATCCCGCAATCCTTTTGTGTATTTGCCCTTTGGCTTTGGGCCTCGCACCTGCATTGGCAAGAGGATAGCGGAGCTGGAGATTGAAACTTTATTGGTGCGACTTTTGCGAAACTACAAGGTCAGCTGGCTGCCCGAGACTCCGATGCAGTACGAGAGCACCATTATTCTGGCACCCTGCGGGGATATTCGATTTAAGCTAGAGCCTGTGGATCAATCAGTGTGATAAATGTGATAAATGGTGTGTGAATTCATTTGCTTAATTCATGTGTATATTTAGTTAATAAATGACAAAAGTTTTTCATTGTTCACACACTTGAAAGTAAACAAACCCAAAACTAGTCTCCATATTGAAGTATAAAAATTGGTATAATTTCAGAGATTTACTCGCAATATTTACTAACAATATGGAAATGTAAAAAAGTAGAAAAAACTATCTAATTGGAAGAAAATCTGGCTTTATAGCTGTGGATGAAGGGATATGTCCAAGCTCTAACGCCGATTGCGTCCACGGAAGCGTTGGTGGGAATGATTGCGTTGCTGCTGCTGCTGCTGATGGTTCTGCTGCTTCTGGTTTTGTGGATGTATGGCTTTATCGGTCTCCGGCTGGACTGGGAGTGGCTCCTCCTGGTTTTCTGGGGCAATGGAGGTTTTAGCCGGTTCAGTGGGTTGGTCTGTCAGTGGTGCCGTAGTGGGCGTTGAGTGGGCTGAAGGGCAAAAAGTATATTAGTATGTTGAAAGTACGCAGAGATATTGGAAATTAATTACTTGCCCAGGACGGATTTAAGCAGGGCCTGGGTTCCTAGGCTAGTATTGAAGCAAGTTGGTGACCCTGTTGGGGAATCAAATAAAGAATATTTTTAGATTTAATACAGATTAAAAAAAATATATAAGAAACATGCAGGAAGAGACTACGAAGTGAAGGACACACCGATTGGACTATAGAAAATATCTTCAGAGGAGGTGGCAGGAGTTAGGGTGTTGACTGTGGGATAGTTGGATAGTTGCTGGACAGCCTGTCGGATCTGTTCGGCTTGGGTATCTGGCTGGGCTTGGGATTGAAGCTGGAGCTGCAGCTGGCTCTCCTGGGACTCCACAATGCTCCCAGTTTGGCTACTTCCGCTGGTGCTGCTACTGTCCTCTTCTTCATCGTCGTCAGTTTCTTCGTTTTCGTTTGTGGTTTGGTTAGGAATTTCGGATGGGGATTCGGGAAAGGATTCGGATTCGGTTTCTGGCTGAGGTTCAGGTTCAAGTTCAGTCTCGGATTTAGTGCTGGCTGTTGTGTTTGAACACATGCACGGAGTAACAGAAACAGAGACAGAATACTAACGTTAAAATGTTAATAGGGACCACACGGAGCGATTCTCGCGTGAGTTACCTGCAGCAGCCGTGCTGTTGTACGTCCTGGTGTTCATCATGGCCGCACTGATGTGCCCCGGCGAGGACTTCTGCTGATCCTCCAGCTTTACCTTCAGAGTGGCGGTTCCTGTCACAGAGAGAGATTCGAGGTCAGGAGGGCAAACACGGGCAACGGCATCGGGTAGAGGGTAACGGGTAACAGGTAACGGATAACGTGGACAGATTGCAATGAATGATCTACGATAGCTTTTTATGTTGGTTTTGTATTGTATTTCATGACAACGTTTCAAGTTCAGTTTCCATCTACGCTTAAATCGATATTCGATACTTGGAGTTAACCTAGACTTAGGGGGCTATGTGCTCGAGAGTCTTAATAATGTTCAAGTTCAATGTCCATTACCAACTTCTGCCGCCGACACCTGCACCGTGTCCTTGTCCCCATTGCTGGAGGATGTCGTTAGATGCGCCTTTCCCTTAGCCTTATCCGTTTCCTTATCGTTTTCCTTCTCGACGGCCTTGTGCACTCCATTTTCCATGGGTTTTGGCTTGGCCTAGGGAAAAGTCATAAATAAGAAGAATTTTGTGTAAGATCCTTGGTAAAAAAACCCACCTGGCTGAGCACCTCTTCCGCCTCTCCGCTGCTGATCTCGTCGTTGGACTCATCGCTGCTCTCGGAGCTGCTGCTGCTGGTGTCCTCCTCCTCGGGATTGGGCACAAAATCAGAGTCATCCTCAGAGTTCTCATTGGCATACTTTGCCAGCATCTGGTCGATGGTCAGGTTGTGATCAGCATCGGCATTCGAGTCCTCCTCCCGGGGACGCTTCATCACTACAGGAGTGGTTTGTGTGGTCTGTGTGGAACTCAAGCCCATAAATATCTTGGCCTTTGAAAGGCTTTATGCGGCAGACTCACCTGCTCTGCGTTGCGCACCGTAAAGAGTCGTCCGGAGTTGGCTCTCTGCACTCCCGGTCGGCACATGGCCTTGGACAGCCACTGGGTGAGTTTGTGGGTGAGACCTCGGCCACTGGCACTGCTACTGCCGTAGGAAACCTCCTGCTGGCGCTGCCGCATCACCTTCAGTCCATGAACCCGGATGGCTCTAAGCTTGCGACGCCTGGTCTGGATGAAGTAGACCATATCCGAGGGGGAGATGGGTCCATTGCCAATCATCAAGGCGCCCACAGACAACCAAATGCGAGTCAGGCGCAGCAGGATGATGAGCATGAGAAAGGGACCCCAAGGCAAGGGGCGGGCCAAGGGAGCTGCTGCCTTCTCTACAGAGGGGATCACCGGGCAACTCATAGGACATGCTTTAAAGAAGGAGAGAGATCCACTCACCCTGCGGCAGACTCCACTTGGCCGTGTCCTCGATCATCACCAGCGCCCGGTCCGCACGCTCGATCACAAACTGTCCAATCCGCGTGCTAGCAAAGCGCTCCGCCTGCTCCCGAACCCGATCGTAGAAGCTGCGCGACTTCTGCAGTTCGCTGACTTCATCCTCATCGATATGGTCGTGCTGGCGCTGATCTTTAGCTCCCGTTCCCGTTCCTGTCGTTGTTCCCGTCTCTTGAGCCATCGCTTTGCTGATTAAAATAATTGCATTTTATTGGTTTTTAATTCAAACCGGCAGAGTCGTCGCCTATTTCTTCTGAATGAGAGTCTAAGGAAGTCTTTGTCTAGGAGAACTAAGAGTTCTAGAGATCTGCCAGAGGTCATGCTTATTATTTAAGCTTTATTTTGGGTCTTCTTAAGTTTGTTAATTTAACTTGATGCCTTAAATTGATTTGATTGATTTGAATTAAACAAAAATTTCACCTTTATTATCTTCCATTTCAAGAAAAACTATCCAATAATATTTCAGAATATTATCTCATTTATTTCATATTTCCCTGTAATTAAAAATAATTTCAATCCCAATCTCTCGCTATATTTTGATATATAATCCCCTGAATGGCAATTTAATTTGTCGTAAAGGTAATGCAGGGAACTCGGGATTGCAGCGTGATTACCAACTGAACACCAAGCTCGGGAATACGAACAATAAAACCCAATTCCGAAACAAAATCAGAGATTAATAGAGAGTAAAAATACGGTAGGTAGGTAGGTAATACCGTATTAATAAATTTGAGTCGACGAGGTCGTCTGCCGGAGCAACTGAAAGTGGATCCGCTTATCGGTGCCAATCGGCAGTCACTTCGCACTTCGTTTTTGGCTTTTTCGGATTTGAGGTCGTCTGGCAAAACTTATATAGCTACAAATATATATTAATACATATAGTTAATGCCTTCCGCCGGACCAGTGACTAACAGGCGGAAAAATTAACAACAAAACAAATGAAATATTATTAAATTAGACGATCTGAACTTTGTACGATTCCGGTCGGAGGAATAGTTCCACGCCGGCGGCTATCGCCAGATTGTGATGAATCTCCGTCTCGGAATCGGCTTGGTGAGGGTGAGGTTATTAGTTAGGTTATTCTAGAGATTGGCGAGATCTTTTTCTTATATTCCCTATCAGGGATGATCCCAAATAAAGCCCCTCTTTCTCCCGCTCTTTCTTGATTTTATTTCTTTTTATTTTGTGTTGCTTGCTTCCCATAAATTAAATTGTATATTATTGTTGATAGCTTCCATGCCATTCCGATTCCATTCTTATTTCTTAAATACTATATAAATAATATAATATAAAGTTACACAAGCATTCGCACTCGCATTCGATTTATTTGATATTTATAGCCGCTTATTGCATCGCCCAGAAAATACGCCAATTCTCAATTAAATAACAAAAATAATAAAATTATCAAAAAATTTGTTCTCGGGATCAAAGTGTATCTCCATAAAATGCAAACACAGAGAGGGAGCAGCGGGAGGCCTCCTTTCGAACCAAAACCATGATGGTCAGTGTGGCGAGAAATGGAAATGCAGAAGTTTTTGCAGCGAGTGAAGGAGGCCAAGCAAGGGCAAGGAAAGCAGAAAAGGAACCTTAGAGCAGGAAAGGAGAAGTGAAGAGTGCAAGGACCGGTGATAACCGTAGTTTCACTTTCCTGCAATGGCGCTCGATCAGCAGCAGCAGCAGCTTGCCCACTTACCGGTCTTTTTTTATTCTGCTTGCCTTGCTTTTCACAGTTTCTTCTTTTAGAGTTATTTTTTAATATTCAAAACCTTTGGAGCCCGCCGCCAGTCTCAATATTTATGTGATTCAGATAAAATTTAAAAAGTGGAGAAAGAGTAGAGAACACTTTACTGCAAACACTTTTCCTAAATCCGCTTCTAATGTCTGGACCAACGATTGAGGATCCAATCTTCCGCACGATTCCCGACTGACTGACCAGCGGCTTGGGTTTCCAGAGTTCTCGAACCAGCGAGGAATAGCCCGGGTTTCGGCTGGGCTTCGGCCAAGCGATCGTGTCATCTGTCAGAAGCTTCGGCCTCACATCTCTCTTATTTTGCACAGCCTCGCTTTTTCCAAATCTCTTCCTGAAGAGCATCTTCCAGATTGACCAGGTTATCTGTGGGATCTTTAGATTCATCTGTGATTTGTAAGATACAGCAGGCTTTTTACTAAAATTATAGCACCATGAGAAGTATGCAAAAAGTTGCTTCTTTTAATCATAATTTTTATTGATGGAAAATAATACCTTAAATAATACGTTTAGCAAATAGATAAATTTCAAGTTATAATATATTTTAATCCATATTTAAATGTAATAACTAGCTTTATTATTATTAATTTATTTAAAAAAAATAAATAAAAATCGAAAACTCCTGACTACTTCCAAACCAAGGTTAATCCCCTTTCTGTTAGCTCATTTAAAGTGTCCTTCAAAAGCTCCGAAGCCTACTTTTGAGATCTTACGCAAAGCAAAGGCTCAGTAATTAGGTTAAAGTGAACTTAACTTGGCTGAACCACTGAAACAACAAAAACAATTGCAGACAATTGGCTATAAATAAAAGATCAGCGAATTCAAGCTTATTTTTATTTGTTTTAAAGCCTGTGCAGGTCCTGGCCAAGTCACCAATGACAATCAATGTTTACCTGGCTTGTTTATCCCAGTTTCGAGGACCCTTCGTCCCTTCGACCAAAGAACACTCGACCGAATTCCACTCAATTTTTGAATAGAGCAAGCGGAAAAGCTCATTCGGGGGAGCCCTGTGAGTGCGGGAAAGCTCTTGGTGAGCGTTCAGTTGCGCGAAAATTCTCCACGGCAGCGGACGCACACGGAGCCGGAGCGTTGTCCCAACCTCGCTCACTCGAACGCCGCCGCGCGTTTTGCCCTGCGAAGTTCAACACTCACACCTCCGGCCCCGCCATTCATCTCCCGTGTGTGTAGAGTGTGTGCCCCTCAACAAAAAAAAGAAAATAATAATAAAGGAAAAATCAGGGGAAAAGGAAAAGGTTTAACCCTGTGCAGGTGTTGTGAAAACTATTTGGCCAAATGCAAAAGCCAAGCAGCGCCTAGGAAAATCCACAGCAACGGCGGCGTCAGCGGCAGCAGCAGGAAAACTAGGAAACTCGTAAACGCGCGGAGGATGTAGTCGCGAAATTTGAATGCACTTGTCTTGGTGACCTCTCACACACTCGCCCCACACCCCACACACACACACCCACCCACTCGGAGAGCCGTCAGGATGTGTAAGTGTTGTTTAGCTCCCACGATTCGCCATTGATAAGCCACGAGTATAAAATTCCTACCTGTGCCAGCTGCTTTCTCCCTCGCTCCTCCCTTTCCCTATTTTTAAATATGTATTTTCCAAGCGGCAGGCAGCACGTAATCCGCTGTCCCTTATCCTTAAAGGGTCGTCCTGGCTCCACTCCCTTTGATGCTGCGGCTGAGCTGTATTTTTCAGCTGAAGTGCCTGCTATTTTTATGCGGGCCGAGTGCGGGTTTTGGCTAAATTAGTTTGCGCATAAATTTTTGCCACAGTAAATTGGGGCGGAGGATTGAGCAATTTGTGAACGAAAACGAATAGAATGGGCTTTTCAAAAATAAATGAGTTATAATCAAACCAAATTGGCTTTAACAAAGGGCAGATATGACCATGATACACATATCTGCAGAATGTACTATAATAACACCTGTTTAAATATAAGAGAAGGAAACAGGGCAGTAATCATATTTATTTTCAAAAGCTTGACTTTGTAGTTGTGTTTATTTTTCTTGTCTTCTTTCAGAATTTTTGATGTGTATGATAACTAACAAAAACCAATAAATATTCGATTTTTGTTATTGACTTTTCTTTTTATTTATCTTGTGTCATTACAGTTTATTACACCATTTGTTTAATTAATTACTACGTTTCCCAGCAAGACAAATAGGATTTACAAGATTGTAATAATCAATGGGAAATTGTATAAAATACATAGGTATTTTTTGAATAATTTTAATTTGATTTTCAATACGGGTTTTATAATTTATTACTCATATTTTCTTGTTGAATAAAGTTGTGCCTAATGTTTATTTATTAGCTTGAAGTTTGTAGTTTTGCTAACTGTCTAATTTTTTAATGAGTAGTTAACATATATTTTTTTTTTTGATTTATTTTCGTTGTTTTAGTTTTTTTTCGTAATTTTTAAGGCAAAAATAATACAATTTTTCCTGCTAGTCTCACACAAACTTCAAGATCCAACCTCGCCTTCATTTTGGCGCCATGTCAGCAAGGGGTTAGGACCGATAACTGCTGGCGACGACCCCCCTGGTGACCATCCCCACGCACAGGTTCCTCCGCGGATACTCCGCCGATGCTCCGCAGCCTGTGTTCGCGCGGCCATTGCTGTGGCTTATTGGCCCTGCTCGTTGCCGTTCGTCATGGCCGTTATGGCGTCTTTGCATGCCGCTGCGCTTCCGGCCAAGCACATACTTACACTCTCTCTGGCGTCTCGTTGAATAATAAAGCACGCAATTGGCAATATACATGGCTAAATTCGAAATGAATGGCCAACACATGACCGTTCTATGCGGTTCTGTTCGGTTTTCAGTATTCTGTCTAGATGTCGCGTGCTATATGCCTGATATAGTTTTTAATTATCGCCTGGCGCTCATTTTCCGCTCTGTCTCTTGCCCAGCCCTCTCTGTCATTAAGTTTTCCCTGTTTATGCGGCCATTTGACAAATCAACATCTCTTTGCGGCGGAAAGCAGGGATGAAAAGCTGATACAAAGGCGAGGAAAATTGTCGCCACAGTTGGTGGTGGCGGCATCGAGGTGTCTGCCCTTTTCATCTTGGCTTTTCTCGGTTTTCCCGCTGTGTAGGGACCGCATCATAGAATCGAGGGTGCCTGTGTGCTCCTTGATTGAAATTGCAGCCGCCATCTGCAAATTGCCGAACATGAAATTGTACAATTGAACATAAATTGAATGTTGGAATTGGCTTAGACGCAGCTGGGAAATGAAGTCAGTTGGTGTTGGATTTCAAAAGCTTCGTTTGTCCTCTATTTTGGCCAAGTTCTTTTCACATATCAAGGAGACAAGTGGCAGGAGACAAATGCCAGGAGACAAATGGCAGGAGAAAAGAAAGCATTTCCCCCATGCAGTGACAAGTTTCCATCACTTTTGCAATGATTGTGTATTTGAGACTGAGAAAAACAGTTGCCTTTGATGGGGAAATTTATTAAACTAATATTTTGAGGCTTTAACAAAAGCAAATATAATATTATTTTATATTTCATTATTTTTTATAACCGTTTAACAATTAATTTTAGGTTTTATTTGGCTCTAATGATGTTGTCTTTGTGTTAATATTTACCTCTAACCTGACATTAAATCAAATATTATGTTTATCCCATCAAAGCGATAACAATTTTTATTACAAGCACTACGAAACGTTAAGGGGGCTATATTCTGCTAACGAACTCCCATTTTTGGCTTAACTTTTCTCGCTGAGAATCTCGCTACGCTTTTGTAGCTCTTGTTTTTCCTGGCAAATTGTAATTACTTGGCTCCGGAATGGCTGGCCCCACAAAGGTAACCCAGTTAATTAAAATGAAAGCTTCGGGCCAGCGCGTATTGCGGCTCCCTTATTGCCCCCCATTATCCTGCGGATTCCTTGCCTGGGGCGGACACACAACAAGCCCTGTGACAATCACACGCACATCGTATATCGCGCGTCGCACATCGCACAACGTATGCTGCAGGTTGGCCATTGGGTAGTCTGTAGGTAATCCCTGCTTTTAGAGCCTCTCAAATGTAAGCCAGGCCATCAGGCAAGCTGCCATGATCCCGTTTAATTTCATCATTATCCTGGCAGTTAATTAAGCAGCTGTCCAGCCCAGATCCCCAGGATCTGCTGCATTTATGAGCTGTCAAAACGAGATGTCCATCAGTTCGGGGCGCACATGGCGTATGCGTAATATAAACACTCAACCATCCGAGCCCCCATGCAGTCGTCATGCATTTCTAAGAGTTCGAGCTTCAAATAAGGACAAAATCCGCATAAATAAGTCATGCATAATTCAGGACTTTCAGCCGTAAAAAAACAACTAAATCGTCAGCTTGGGGGGGCCCTGCGGTGACCAAGAAAATATTGTATGTGAAGGAGGAATTCCATGAATAATTCAGAGTCGCAAACAAATTGAGGGAAAATCATTTATCCGAGAGCTGGCGAGCTGCAGTATTTATTGATGGGGGAAAATGCAAATCATAAAAACTTGAAGAATTTCCCATCGAAATCTGAGTGCCGAAAGGCAGATGTTTCGTTCTGCAAAATATCCCAATAAAATGTGCTAATTATGAAGCATGTCTGCGCCATATGGCAAAGAACAAAGCCAGACGTTTGTCTGGCGTTAATATTCGAGAATCCAATAAAAGGCGCTCATTCATGCCTGGAACCAGGTGAGGGTGACTACCACCTGGCGGTGTTCTCTATCCAGAAGCAAGCCACACCAAACCAAGCCACGACAAGCGATTAAACTTTAGGCCTCTGATAAGCTCAGTTTCGGTTCGTTGCGTGCTCGGTAAACATGATAATCAGAGCCACAACAAACCACGGCACAGTGGGGCCCCGCTAAGTGCAACGAACTGGGTGGGAAACAGCAGGATTCGGCGTCGCCAATTTCGCATGAATGGGTTCCTGGCCGTGACGTCATTCCTGACTATGTATATGTATATATGTGGCCAATAAGCCAAAGGGCAGAAAAGGACTTGAACAAGACGCCCAACAAAAGGGAAATAAAAAGCAAGGGCAAAGGGCATGTGTTGTAAAATAAACTTTTGCTACACTGCGGGGAATAAGGGAAAGTATTCTATAAACTCAATTAATTTTATAATTTTTGAATGCTATTTATAGTATTTTTTAATGCATAATTGTTACATAAAAATATAGAGATTAGTTTTTTTACCCAATTTTTTCTTCCTCTGCACTGTCACAAAAATAGAATCGCGCAAATGTCAGCCAAAAGTCAACAGGTGAGCGCGGCCAAGGAGCAAACGAAAGGGAGAGGTGTGCCGAGCAGGTGGCAAACAGAGACAGAACCATTAGTGCCACATGACACTTGCTGACCCATGTCTAAATAATTGATGACTGACCTCGAGCTTGATTTATTGACCAAAGCTGTGATACCCGAGTCCGTCGGAGGTCCTTCCGTTGGCCATGTCAAATCCATAATTGATGCCTGATGTGGCCTGCATATTGCCCGATTACGCGGACCCATTTCCGATATGAAAGCCAGCAAAGCCAAAAAAAAAAGAAACAAAGACCCAATAAAAACATTAATGACGCTGCGTTTATGAACCTGAAAGGATACGGGTATAAATGTATTCCCTCGGACGATTTCATTACTTGATCCATAAAAACCTCCGATGCCCCCGGTAAAACCTTCTTTTTTTACGCATAATGAAAGCACGTGCCATCTGATGTGATCATTAAGACGGCAGGCAGGGCATTGTTAATGGTATTAAACGAGTGCTGCCCACACGGCGTATGTGCGATAATTTCATGGCATTAGGGCAAATTTCCACTCCAGGCAAACTTTGCGAAGGAACGAAAAAAAACTGAAAAGTTGAAGAACTTGGCTAATTGCGAGGCTAAACCTTGGCCAGGGATTCCAGTAAATTAATTTGGTAACAGCCAGCTGAGAGCAGACTTTAAGTTGGGGAAATTTTAGCCCGAAAGTGGGCCACACTCTTAAAGCCAATACACACTTGAGTACCCAACTATTAGACCCACCTGAGACATGTAAACAAACCGCACAAAAAGCTATCGAGGCATATGTGAGGTGTTTTGTGGACAAAGAGCTCTCCTGGGATCAATTTAATCCTGGAATTACTCGAGGTGTGATCCTGGCCACGCCTTCTAACCCTAACCCAGCTGCAGTGACTTGCATTAAATTAATTAAAATTATATGCAAAGCCATTCGAGGGTTGCACAAGAGTTGGACAGGCGGAACTACTGTTATTACAGCACCAATGTCCTTGCCATAAGCCTCCAGAGGATTGTCTCTGTCTCCCTCTCCCAACCGACTGCCATTTCATTCATTAAAATAAAAGTAAACTGGACGCAAAAAGTCCGAGGAAAATGCCGAAAGTAAAGCTCTTTTTTATTCCGAGGGTGCGTAAAGCTTTGGCAAGCGGCTCACATTCACATTTGCATTTTATGACGCCATCGCCAGGATGCTTTTCCAATTTGCGCGGCATAAAACCAGCTGCAGCCCTCAGCATCGCAGGACATAAATAATGCAAGAGAAAAACCCAACCAAAAGCACCCACAAACACCCCCCTCGAAACCCTCAAACTCTCAATGCCACAATCCATGTTACGTTAACAATAACAAATGCCACAAAGGAGAGCAAATGTTACGGGTGTTCTTGTTGTGGGTTGCGAGTGTTTTTCTTCGGTGGGCAGGGGGATGAAACCATAACAGCAGACAGCGAATCCGTTTTCCGAAGCAGTCTTCTAGGGGCACTGCCAGCGTGCAGGTCGCCAAGCTCCGCCGCGCTCGGAATAAAATTGTGCCAGTGAAACAAAAAAGGCCTCTAATAATTCTGCAAAAATTCCAGCAAGTGCCAAAAAATCCCCACTTGAGTCTCCTAAATCCTTTAAGTTTTTTGTAATCATTTTCTTATCTCAATTGAGACCATCTCCCTCGCGAGTGTTGTGGCCATGTCATGCAACCGCTGCATCTCATGTCCTCAAAAGCCTTCAAGAAAGCAGCGAAGCAGCCGTACACATTTGCCTTGGGCCACAGGATTAATAAAATATTCCCAGCCACAGGTAAAGGCCAGGTCCCAGCTGTATCAGATAAAGTGCAGGTTAAGGATACAGAGAGCCAGGACAGGAAACTCCACTATTTATTATGTATATTGCTTGGTATAATCCATTTGGCTGTCACTTTCAAGAGATAAATGTGTGTGGGAAAAGCGGAAAAACAAGGAAAACAATGTGCCAAAAAGTGCGGAAAATAAAGATTTGCGATAAAGAGAGAAAAGTGGAATTAAAGCAATAAATTTGCAAAAAGGTTAAAGAGCTCAACGAAATATTTTTTGAATAAATTAATAAAAGAATTTATAACAGGCTTAAAAATTGAAGTTTAAAAATCTCTAGAATATACTTTTCCACTATAATCTTATAAACTTAAATAAAAATAATTTTATAGTTTTGTTTTCTGTGTTCCTTTCATAAATTTAAAGTGTAATAGCTGCCAAATCTCCACTTTAACTAAGCCCAAGTGACATTTTAAATTCTGATTACAAAGCTGTGGCATAACTCGTAAAAAATAAACCACAACCTAGTACTTATGTACTTAAAAGAACGCAGTAAATTATACAAAATTTAAAGTACCATTTGGTCAGACTTTTATAGGCAGCTGAAAGCATTTATTTTTCTGTACTTTTTGATGACCGCATCGACAAATGGCAAGAATCATTCTACTTTCTTGTGGCTCTGTGAAATTTTCATAATTAAGACAATCGCAGAAATGGAACAAAGTGATGTCATGTGTGGCAATTGGGTGGGTGGGAAAGCGCTTACATTTTTTGAGTGGCCTAAATACATATACTTTTAATAATTTATGGGGTTTGTCAAGTGTCAAGTTCAATGCTGTTTAATGAAACTTTAGCTTTATGTTTAAAGTCGTAGTTTTTAAGTAAGTTATATGATACTGAAAAGCTAAATAAGCATTAAAATATATAATTTAGGCTTTTTTTATATAAAAGTAAAGTCATAACTCTTTTTTCCAATGTCATTTTAGCTTTAAAGCATTATTTATATATTTTATCTCTTCACAAAGAAATAACTGCAGTTTCTCCCTATATTTTAGCCCCCTTTTCAGCATTTTCCCTTAAATTTTCCTTGCTCCAAAAATATCTTTTTATATGGCTTATCAATTCGTGGCTAGATTTTGTTGTTAAATCGATTCCATTGGCAGCGTGCGTGCCGTCTGAAATAACACTTAACCTCTGCCACTTTCCACCTTCTCGCCCCACCAGCACGCATCCACTACGTTGACCAGGTGGAGGAGGAGGAGGAGGAGGGGGATCGCCACCACCACCAGCTGCAGCAGCAGCAGCACCCCGGCAGCAGCTCCACCGTCAGCGGGAGCACTCCCCCGCTCCGTATCTCCCCCCACGGATCCCCCCAGCTGCAGCAGCAGCAGCGCTTGGGCAAACATCTCAGCAAATCCGCCTCGGAGTTGAATGGTCACGACTGCCATCACAGCGAATCGCCGCACATATCACCCAAGCGGGCCAAGAGTGCCGTGGCCCAGCACTTGTCCGGGGGCGGAGACAGAAGCGGAGGCGTGGCCGGCGGGGTCGGTGTCCTGCAGAAGACCCACGGCTTCTTCAATAACCTACGGCATCGCTGGAGTCGCGCTAAGAGCAAAGATCGGCTGGGCCGCAAGTCGCCCAGCGATTTCCTTGAGGAGAGCACGGACTATGCCGCCGACTATAGTTCGGAGAGCAGTTCCGTGACGCAGAGTCCGCGACATCGAAGCACCACCATCGGTGGATCGCCACTGGCCAGGGAGTTCCGGGCCACGGCCAAGATGGCTCAGGTTATCCAGCGCTTTGGCGGCTCCATGGAGGGCCGGATCGATGAGCATCCCGAGAATGGTGGACCCGGTGGATGCCCTGCCTCGCCGGAGTTGACCACACAGCAGCAGCTGGAGGCCTTGCAGGTGGGCTTTGATCTCCTTTTTTGCTTATTTCGCTTGGCTTTTCGTTTGTCTAATTGGCTTTCTGGTTTTATTCGTATTTTGTTTTTAACTTCTTACCAATTGTCCGGTTTTTTGGCTTTTTTCTACGACTCGCTGTGCTGCACAACTCTCAACTAACTGATAACTGAAAATAAAAAATCTGCAAAAATGTAAAACTGCAATCTGCAATCTTGAATCTTGAATCTGCAATCTGATCAGGCCGACGAGCTGCGTCGCAAACGCGAAGCCCAATTACGTCAATTCGTCTTCTTTCAGCTGCGCGTCCATCTCAAGTCTGGCAGCGATCTGGTGGCCATGGACAAGAATGGTGAGTTTCAGGATTTGTACCCCAAGAATATCCTTCTTCCAATCCCAACAGTGCTTTGATTTTCATAAGCGCAATGACACTTGCCTGAAAACAACAATAAAAAGCAAGAAAGAATGAATGCAACAATGCAGTGCCTTAATTAATAAATGTCACAAAGGGAAAATTGAACTTTTCATTACTTTATTTTCTTTATTTAAAAAATTATAAAAATATGGAGTAGAATTTTAATAATACTATCTAGTTAATGGTTTTTTACTAAAATTCTTAAATATGTAAGCATAAAACCTTCAGAGAAACCTCAAGTTGGCAGCAAAGCCAAGGAAAACCACTCAGTTTCCCCTACCATTTCCCAACTATTTCATTTTCCAACCAACCCAAGCCCCCCTTTTGTGCTTAATCAAGCACTTACCACAATGCTCGAGCACTGCAGCGAGAAAATTATTCTTTGTCTTTCGTCCTCTGTGCCGCAGGACTCAGTGATCCTTATGTCAAGTTCAAGGTCGGAGGCCGCCTCCTCCACAAGTCGCGCACCATCCACAGGGACCTGAATCCGGTGTGGGACGAGGTCTTCATCGTGCCCATCGAGGACCCCTTCCAGCCGATTATTGTCAAGGTGAGTTCCGGGAGGGAAAGTAAAAGTTAGGGGGGAAAGGGCAGCGACAGGTGCTCCAGAAAAGTTTACTTTACACTAAGAAAATAATATAATACAATTGTATTATTTATTATTTAAGAAATATGTTTTTATATATTTTGTAGAATAATCTGATAAGAAAACTTGAAAAGTATTTAAGCAATTTTTGTAGTTTTGAAGCTTTTTCGTTATAGTTTTTATTTATATCAACTCTGGGGTGGCCTCTGGGGGTTCCATAAATAGTTTTCCTTAGATTATATATCACCGATAAGTGGTCATAACTTTTTTTAATTCCCATGGTAGCGTGGCCGAGCGGTCTAAGGCGCTGGTTTAAGGCACCAGTCTCCTCGGAGGCGTGGGTTCGAATCCCACCGCTGCCATTTGGGGTTTCCCTTTTTTTTCATTTTCTGATTTAATTTTGATTATACTCGTTATTTAATTTTCATTAGGGGAATACATATTTCGAGCAGTGTGGAACACACAATCGAATTACGTTTTGGGGGGAAAATATTCCCAAAAGCATAAAGCGAAAATCTAATCGAAATGAATTTCCGCTTTGGCAGGTCTTCGACTACGATTGGGGACTGCAGGACGACTTTATGGGATCGGCCAAGCTGGACTTAACCCAACTGGAGCTGGGCAAGGCCGAGGATATTCATCTGCAGCTGTGCGATTCCGGCGGAAGTCCCGGGGAGCATGGCATGGGCGAGATACTCATCAATTTGACGCTCTGGCCGCGCAGTCAGGAGGACAAGGAAATGGTGGGTGTCTTCATAAATCCCTCTCACTTTATGCCATAAGCGGAAGCAATCAGCCCTTCCCTTGGGCATCGGTTTCCCTAGCCCATTGTCTGCCACTTTTAATTGCCTTTCAACAAGCGAAAACCAACACCTACGACCCTTTTGTTGAATCAAGACGTTTATCCACAAGCGTCTGGTTACCCACTGACTTTATTTATGGCTCACCGGAATTGCTTTTGGGGTTTTTCGTTGTGTTTTAGTCTCTGTTTTTTTGTATTATTTTGTTGGAAACACACACGGCGCTTAAACTTTGATCCAGCGCCCGCAACTAAGTTGAACAAGTAAGTCGGTTTTTAACTCTGCCACACTCATCATGACGAGCTTTGATCGCGGCGGCTCAATGGAGAGCTGGAGCCGGAGCTGAAGAGCTCGAGCTGTCGTCTGTCATTGGCATTGCATGTTGTTATCTCTCAACAAAGCGGAGGCAATAGCAAAAGCAAACAATTGACAAACGGGTGGAAAATACAATGGAAATTGGGGTATACATAGGAAAGTCGAAGAGTGGATGCCCTGGAGGTTACAGCGAACGCGTTAAGATTGAGAAAGTTGAAAGGGATATTTTTGTGGACTTAAAAGTTGTTCAATATGGAAGTACAAGTTTGGAAAATTAATTTTTAAATCTTTATAAATTTCTGTGCAACGTATAACCTTATTTTAGATAATTTAAAATATTTACTAGTGAAAATCAAAACTTCAAACTTAATTAGAGACAAATTTGAGGATCTAACCTTTTTAAAAATCCACTAAATTGATTATTAAAATTACCTAAACATTTTTAAGGGTATTTTATTACCGTTTACCTTTCCAAGTTCGTGCAAAAGGTAAACCTAGACCCACAATGAGGTGTCAAGCTGAGTCACTTGACTTACAACAGTCCCCCTAGTTCCAGGTACTTATTACTTATATGTGTAAAGCACACACACATACATACCTCTCCCCCAGTCCAGCATACCCCATTATTCAGTAATTAGTGTACTTTTCTCGCAATCTCGCCAAGCCGGACTCCCCTGGCAAGAGCTCTCTGTCCCAATCGGCTGCGGCTTTAGTCACTCTTCGAGCGTCGCAGGCTAAGTGCGGCTTTTGGATCTTGTTTTGGTTTCGTTTCCCTCGCAATTTGTTGTCTACTTTGTTTTGGATTTTTGTTTCGATTTCGGTTTGGGGCTTGGACTCCCCGAGCGAGTGAACAATGTTGGGCAATTGGCCCGGCTGCAAGCGGGCGCCGCGCATGGTGCTCAAGCATGTGAGGGGCCAGCTGGAGCAGGGTTGCGACGATCTCATGGAGGCGGCCGAGACTCATTTTCCGGATATTGTCCAGCACTTTCAGCGTAACTCCAAGCTAGCCGAGTCATCGAAGCGGCTGAAGTCGCAGATCTGGAGCTCCGTGGTGACTATTCTACTGGTTAAAGCCAAGGATTTGCCACTGGCCGAGGATGGCAGCAAGCTGATTGATATTCACTTTAAATTTAGGTGAGTTTTCAGGAGGAACTCATTTAAGAAAAATATCTATTTATTTATTTGTATATATAACATGATCTTTGTAATGGAAATTATATTTATTTAATATTAAAACACATGTAATATATAGTTCAATAATAGTTCCTATTCCAAATAAAAATAATTCTCTGCTTAAGAAATTCCAGAAATTTTTTTTATCTAACATCTTCTACTTAAATTTGCTTCGGAGCTTAAGCAATTTTTAATTACTTAATTTTTTAGCTTATTAAATTAAATTTAACGAGTGTCTTGAACTAAAACATACACATTTAATTTCCTATCAGCAGCTCAAGGTTTATCGCCGAAAGCTCAAGCTTTTATTACGATGGAACCGAAAAATACACTCGAAAATAATAATTATTTTAAATAATAACAAAAAAATAAACTCCCCTTTTCAAATCCAGATTGGGCAATGAGAAGTACAAAAGCAAGTCTTCCTGGACGGAACGCTGGCTGGAGCAGTTCGACCTTCACCTCTTTGACGAGGATCAGAACCTGGAGCTGGCTCTCTGGAATCGCAATTCCCTCTACGGCAAGGCCATCATCGATCTGAGTGTGTTCCAGCGCGAGACCACCCATGGCATATGGAAACCCCTCGAGGATTGTCCTGGCGAAGTACACCTAATGCTCACGATCAGTGGAACCACTGCTTTGGAGACAATCAGTGATCTGAAGGCTTTCAAGGAAGATCCTCGGGAAGCCCAGCTTCTCAGAGAACGTTATCGCTTCCTGCGTTGCCTGCAAAATCTCCGGGATGTGGGTCACCTCACGGTGAAGGTGTTTGGAGCCACAGGACTGGCAGCGGCGGATATAGGCGGCAAATCGGATCCCTTTTGTGTCCTGGAACTGGGCAATGCCCGGCTGCAGACGCAAACGGAGTACAAGACTCTCACGCCAAACTGGAATAAGATCTTTACCTTGTGAGCATGGATTTTCAAGCTACTTTGGGAGCAGTTATAAATTTAAATCCCTTTCTAGTAATGTAAAGGACATTACTCAGGTGCTGGAAATCACCGTCTTCGATGAGGATCGGGATCATCGTGTTGAGTTCCTGGGAAAACTAGTCATACCTCTGCTCCGAATCAAGAGCGGCGTCAAGCGCTGGTACACTCTCAAGGATAAGAACCTGTGTGTAAGGGCCAAGGGCAACTCTCCGCAAATCCAACTGGAACTGACGGTGGTCTGGAACGAAGTCCGAGCTGTTTGCCGTGCCCTGCAGCCCAAGGAGGAGAAGCTTATACAGCAGGAGGCCAAGTTTAAAAGGCAGCTCTTCCTGCGCAATGTCAACCGGCTCAAGGAGATTATTATGGATATCCTGGATGCAGCACGATATGTTCAGTGAGTATTTTCTTTAAAGAATTATTATTCTTAATCCTCATATTTAATTTTCTTCAAAAGGAGCTGCTTCGAGTGGGAGTCTCCTGTGCGTTCCAGCATAGCCTTTGTCCTGTGGATTGTGGCCTGTGTTTATGGCGATCTGGAAACGGTGCCATTGGTTCTTTTACTTATCATACTAAAGTAAGATCTCTGGCATATAATTTACTATTCAAAATACATTTAATTTATTTTAACTTCCTTTAGAAACTGGCTTATCCGCCTGATCACTGGCACCACAGATCCTGCTGCCCACTATGACTACGAGTATGACGAGGACGATGATGATGACAAGGAGAAGGAGGAGAAAAAGTCCATTAAGGAGAGATTGCAGGCCATTCAAGAAGTCTCCCAAACCGTACAGAATACCATTGGTTATCTGGCCTCCCTAGGCGAAAGCACCATCAAGTGAGTTGAAATAATTTATGATTTATTTGGAAAGTGTTTTTAATAACCGGATTTTGCAGCACATTCAACTTTTCCGTCCCCGAACTGACCTGGCTGGCCGTGGTCCTGCTGCTGGGTGCCATTCTGGTCCTGCACTTCGTTCCTCTGCGCTGGCTGCTCCTCTTCTGGGGCCTGATGAAGTTCTCCCGCCGTTTGCTGAGGCCCAACACCATACCCAACAACGAGTTGTTGGACTTCCTATCCCGGGTTCCGGATAACGAAGAGATTGTGAGTTAAACTAGCGTAATTTCGATATATTTTACTTACTTTAAATGCTCTTTATGCCCAGAATCAATATAGGGAACTGCCTCCCTCGGCTCCGGCCGACCAGACCCGCTCCAATCCCAAGAAGAAACTCAAAGGCTCATAGTCCATAACCGGCGCTGATGCAGCCATATCGCAGCTGCAGTCCAGCGCTACCCAAGGAGCAGGATCAGGTTTTGGGTCAGCAGGAACTAGTGGCTCCAGGCAGCAGCACCTGCTGCAGAGATTCCGGGCCAATACCAGCCAGCTGAAGCAGCGTTTTGGTCAGGCCAAGAGCCTCAGTCTGAGCCATGGTGAATTCAATTAGACACCAAAAACAAAGTTAGCTAGTAAAGTAAGGATCCAATGACATCAAATCAACTCAATTATGCAGCACAAAAAGCAAATTTCGCTTCACTTATTTTCCTAGAACTATATATATACACACACACACAGTTAATTATGCATAAATGTCAAAACTATTTACACCGGAAAGATAATGATAATGTATATACACTCGGACTCTATGTGTACCTAAGGTAACCTCTATCTCTCTCAAAGAATTATTCGAATATTGCTAACTACCTAAGATTCCTTACTGCGCGAATCCAAATGCGATTACTTATTTATTGTGTATTTCAATTTGTGATATTTTCAAAGAATTTTGCAACTAGGCTTACTTACTACTTATGTGACTTAATCCCACGGAAGCTCCAGTCCCCAAAACAACTCCATTTACCAACAATTACCTTTTCGATTGCACCCTCGCCTCGTTTAAGGACGCTTCTTCATGATATACACCTTTACATATATAATAAAATCCTAATCCTAATTACTTTGTTTGGGAAATTCGATAAAGATTGTTCAAAACATTTTCTAAAATTTACATTTATATTTATCGTCAACTATTGTCTAGGATAATCAGCTCGTCGAAGGCCCCGGCCCAGCCATATAAATATACGTGCATAAAACTAATACTTTAAATGAAATTAATTGCTACTGTAACCCACTCCGATCGATTTGATAAACTTTAGATAGTTCAACTATTTTATACCCCGCCACAAGGAAACAAAACAACAAAAACAAATCAACAAAAAGAGCAACAACAAAGTTTTTATATACATACCGAACTCAATTAATTAATTAGCACCTAAGTTAAGTTTGTTATTTTTCAAAATATATATATAAACGAATACGACGGCAAAAATAATAAAACATATTTTTGGATTTCGCTCAAAGTATAAAAATAAGTAAACTGTGAGGGGTTGTCAAGCTGCTAATACGATTTTATTAAATTTCAAATTTTATTTCCTAAAAGATTGCAATATTAACTGTGAATTTTGATTTATATTTTATTTTATATTATGAATTATTATTTTAATTCAGAAGTTTGTGCCCTGCCAGGCATACAAACTATGGTTTGTTTTTATTTATTTTCCATATCTTATCATTGTTTGCTTTGCTCAACTCTCTTGTTTACTTGCCAATTAAGGTCTCGACTGCTGGAAATTGGACACTAAAAATACTCTTAGCTTTTATTTTTTGTCACAGCTTATCAGTATTTTTGTTGAGAGATTATGCAATGCCAGAAAACTTTTTCATTCATTGATTTTTATATATTTATTTACAAAAAGAGAACCGAAAACACCTGCTAGAAAGTGAATTTTTTCTGCTGCATTATTTTAAAAATATCAGAGAAATCCCTGTGGCCCAGGCCCTGGGAAATTAGGGAACTGTAGATCTTGTGGGTCAGCTCTCCCATGGGTATAGGAGAGTTGGAAGCCTTGGCTGCCTCAAAAGCCAAGTCCAGGTCTTTGTTGATCAATGAAATGGGAACGTTGTGAGCCAGAGTTGAGGCCGATATTCCAGGAACTGGATTGTAGAACTCGGAAGTCCAGCAACGCCCCGTGGAAGAGTTGAGTATCTCAGCGAAGGTCTTGGCATCTAGATCCAGGGTCACGGCCAGGTTCATGGCCTCCGAAACGCCAATCATGGAGATGGCCAGCATCATATTGTTGCAGAGCTTGGCAACCTGACCCATTCCCTGGCCTCCACAGTGGACAAGGCGACGTCCCATGCACTCCAGGATTCCCTTGGCAGCCTTGAAGTCCGCCTCAGCTCCTCCGACCATAAAGGTGAGGCTGGCCTGCTGAGCTGCAGGAACTCCGCCGGAAACGGGGGCATCTAGGAAGCTACCTCCCTGGGAACTGATTCTCTCCTGCAGTGACTTGGCCAGCTCTGGGGAGATTGTAGAGCAATCTATGAAGGTTGTCTCCTTTTTAAAGCCTTGAGAAAGAATTTCCTTAAAGGTGGCTTCTACGATGACATTGTTTGGCAGCATGGTGATCACGTAATCAGAATTCTTGCCCACTTCGGTGGCTGCGGAATGAACTAGAGCTCCTTTGGCCTCCAAATTATTGCAGGCTTCTTTGGCTATATCGTAAACATGTAGCTTATGTCCCGATTTGAGGAGATTCTTAGCCATAGGATTGCCCATATGGCCCAGGCCTATAAAGCCAATTTGGGACATTCTTCGTATTGATATTTGTCTCCAGAAATATTTATTATACAAAAGTCGGAGAGACATGGCAATAGTTGGTGTTATTCTAGAGAAATAAATACATTTTAGAATTATTAAATTCAATTTGAACTAACCTTTGAATTGGAGCTCCCTGTGATGTTTTTGGACCCAACAGAGCCTCTTAAACCCCAAGCTTTAATGCTACGCATATAAAATAAAGTCGCCAGCAGTGGCCACCAAACTGTGAGCTTTTACCACGCCATAATTTCCATTATAATCACTATAGTCTCATATAT
>VNJN01000343.1:0-15963 GCA_008042485.1 Drosophila mayri | reverse complement strand
GGGGGGGGGTTATAATAGTTGGTGTCCACAAGATTCCCTGATTCGGGTCCTGCTGCTCCTGAGTTCGGGGTCGTCCGGGCTTCGTCTCGGCTCTGGTGATGGGCCGGGGTGGCTCGGTGGCTACGTAGTAGAAAGAGAGCGAAAGACCCTCGAGGTCTGCCAATTAGGAGGACAGTGTGGAAACCTTTAAGGTCTACAATATGAGAAAGGTTGAAAACCTTTTAAGGTCTACAATATATGAGAGAGGTTTGAGAGACCCTTAAGGTCTACAATATATGAGAAAGTTTGAGAGGCCTTTAAGGTCTACTAGTTATGAGAAGGTTTTAGAGGCCTTTGAGGTCTACTATGTATGAGACGGTTTTAGAGGCCTTTAAGGTCTACTATGTGTGAGAAGGTTTAGAGGCCTTTAAGGTCTACTATGTATGAGAAGGTTTTAGAGGCCTTTAAGGTCTACTATTTATGAGAAGGTTTTAGAGGCTTTTAAGGTCTAATATGTATGAGAAGGTTTAGAGGCCTTTAAGGTCTACTATTTATGAGAAGGTTTCAGAGGCCTTTAAAGTCTACTATTTACGAGAAGGGTTTCCCTGATCAGTCGGTTCTCCGACTCAGGTTTAGTAGCTAGGTTACCTTTGCCTATCTTAAGCCCTTTTTCTCTGCTTACCCGGTGATCCTCCTGGTCCTAGGTAGTTGTTGCTCGCTTTGGCTGCTCGCACTGATTGCCCTTTCAAGGAATCTGGCTCGCCTTATATAGCGGCCCTTGGCCGTCTAGTGTGGCTTTCTCATGTGAGCTTATCGATCCTCTTTAGAGTGGCCAACCTCGGGTGGTCGATGTGACCTTTCCTGGGCGCGCGCGGTCTTGTGATTTAAATTTGACGCAGGGCGGTCCCGTCGGATGTATTGTTATCATATATTTATTACTTCTTACATTTATATTTTACATTCCTTTTTGTTTGGATTGTGCGCCTCCGGGGCGTCACACTCCCCCCTCCTTTTAATTGCGCCGGTGTTCTTCAATTTTCACCGCGTTTGAGCGGGAAAACGTGACCCTCCATGTCTTTTCTCCGTCCCGGACGAGGCATGCCTGCTGCTTCCCAATCTTCTTCACGGCCAGCCGCTTCCTTATTTCTGCCATCGCTGACGGTGACACTTTCGGCTCTTCCGGTATGTGCCATACCCAGCTTATCTCCGCGTCCGAGTCGAGCTGGAGAACATCCCTGTCCGGCGATGGTGTTGGTCGTCGTGCGGTCGTTGGTCGCCGTGAGGTCGTTGGTCGCCGTGAGGTCGTTGGTCGCCGTGAGGTCGTTGGTGGCTCCTCTGTTTGCGCTGGGCTGCCTCGGGTTGACGTCCCCTCTCTGCCATGTACCCACCCGAACCGGCTCGCGTTTTTTCGCTGTTGGCGTACCGGTCGGGCTGGGGAGGGGCGTCATTTGCGCCGCGCCGTTCTCCGCTGCCTTGCTTGGCCTGTGTTTGACTCTTTTCTTGGTTGTTGTCTCTGGTCCCCTCTCTGCCATGTACCCACCCGAACCGGCTCGCGTTTTGTCGCTGTTAGCGGACCGGCCGGAATAGGGAGGGGAACCATCCGCGCCTCCTTGCCCTCCGTTTCCCGTTCTTGCTGGCGTCTGGGCTTCTGGTTCTATGCTGATCCGGCGTTTGGTCGACATGTCTGTGCGTGTTTGCCCTGTCGTTGTACCGGGTCCCGGTGTGCTGACCGCGTACCGTGCCCATACCGCCTCCACGTGCGTCCTTCTGCGGATCTATGTCCTCGCCGATCATTTCCCACATGTGGAAGTTCTGCTCTTGTTCGACTCGTGTATGAGCGATTCGGTGGCCTTTTGTTGTTCGGGCTCCGGTGGTTCTTGCCGGTGGCTCCTGCACGTTGATTTTTGATGTTGTGCGTTTGGGTGGTGCCTGCCGCCCCATTCTTGCCGGTGCTGTCCTCTTGCGGTTGCCCCCTGGCATATCTTCCGCCGCAGTTAGGTGGGTTCTGTGGCGCGCTGCGGCTAACTGGGCATGGCTCTCCTTGAATTTCTTCACGCTCGCTTGTAGTCGCTGCATCTTCGGTTCTTTGTTATTCTAGAAAGGTCTGTATTTCTTCCTCCGTTGGCTCGCCTGTCTCCGCCGCTTGTTCTTCTTTTCCTTTTACTTCTTCGTGGTTGTTGGTTGCTATGATATGTTATCCAGTTCCAATTCGTCACATCGCAGCATACTCCCTATTTCTGCTAAGAAGTCCATTCCCGGCAGTATTTCTCCTGCCACCTGTTTCAGTATCATGAATGTCATTTTTACTTTCTTGATCCCGAGCTTATATCCGCTGTGAAGGTTCCGATGGTGTCTTGAATCGTGCCGTTCGCTAGCGTTATTCCTGACCGTGTTCCGTTCCATTCCCCCATCTTTCGAAGATTCCTGTATTGGTTTAGACTTATTGTGCTTCGTGATGCGCCCCTGTCTATTACGCCTTTTGTTTCTCGGTTCCCTATTCCAATTACTGCCATAATTTGAAACCATCGCAATACAACCGTTTTCCTGCCGCTGGGCTTTGTTGTGTCGCCTGAGCTCCTTCCCGCTCCTGCTCTGCAGCATTCTGTTGTGCGTATTCCGTTCCGTCCGCATACCCAGTAGAATAGTCTTGGTGGGTTTCCGCATGTTCGTGCTGTATGTCCTGTCCCCCCGCATCGCATACATATCTCTAATCTCAGTTGTTGTTGTCCTCGTTGGTCTGATCGAGTTGGCCTTTCCGCCGCTTCTATCTCTTCTACTTCCTCGGTCAGTTTGAGAAACTGTGTCAACGTCTGGAATCCTGATCTGCGCGTGTATAATTTGATCTTACTCCTGCAGTTTGAAAATATACGATCGAGTTTTTCTTCCTCGGATAGCTTGGTGAATCGCATTATTTTCCTAAATCCCATTGCGTATTCCCTTTCTGGTTCATTCTCGCGCTGTCTTAATTGCGCTATTTGTGTATCTTGGTGGTAGGAAATATTCCAAGATTTCCGTGGTCTGGTGTTCCACCAATCGATCGCTGCTCCCTCCAAGATAAAGGGCATCGTCTGAACCAAATGCATCCCATATCCTGCCGCCCATTGCTCCATCTTTTCCAGAAATTCCAACGGGTTGCTTGTCCCTTGGTAGCGAATCCCCCAGCCTCGAAGTCTATCCACGATTTCTGTTTCGACTCTCCTTTTCATTTTGATCCCTTCTTCCGACTCCATGTTCACCTTTTTCTCCTCTGGTTCGGTTATTCTTTGTGGCTTGGGGTTTTCCGTTCTGTTCCCTTCCGCTCCGATTACCACTGTTCGTGGTGAGAGACTTCTTGCTGGACTTTGGTCCCTTTTATGCTGGTTTGAAAGTTCTATAAGCCTTTGCCTAGTGTCCTCGTTATGATCCGTTCGTTTTACAAATGTTAATAGTATTCGTCTTTGTTTAGGTGAGGGGCCCTCTGTGAAGCCCTGGCTCACCAAAACTTAAGAGCGCACCCGCGCTCGCCCTTTTTTGTGCTCAGGGCCTCGGGTCTGCCTTCGCTGCTCCACGCTCCCGCTCTCGCGCTGGGCTTTCCGCCACTCGGGCCCGCTCCCGTACTGTTAAGCTGAGCTTATCGGTCGGGAGAGCGGACCTTATGTTAAGTTATGTTAGTTAATGTATGAAGCGAACCGAAATACATGCGATTGCACCCTGGAAATTGTACCATCGACGCCCCCGACTTCTTCTTTATTTTCGACTCCGATCGCGCGGTGTGTTTTTTTCCTGTGCTACCAGCGGCCCGTTTTGCATCTGCATCCCCCGTCTGTGAAGTCTTTTTGCGGCACCAGCGCCCCCCTTCACATTTTGCTCCATTGAGCCGGATTTTTTTGTGGATTCTCTACCAGCAGTTCCCGGCATTGGTCTTCAGCAGTGGTCCGAACATTAAATTTCGTTCACACTACTGTAAGATTTGTTTTCCTTCCGTGTCAGCTACAGTCCGAGTTTTTTCGACTCAGCGGCAGTAATTTCTATTCTACTTCGCCTTCAATCAGAAAAATTTTCCATCCGTCTCCGTTTTGTGTGCTCCATATTCCTCGCCGTTTTCGGTTTCCCCGTTATTCATTCTCTTGCCAACGGTCGAGGCATATGTACATCCACACATACATACATACGTGAATACATACACTCATGACAATTGTGCACATATATTTTTTGGTGCAGGAAATCCGCGAAAATTCGCGAGTGAAACGTGAGATTGTGCGGTGAATAAAAGAAGGCATAATTAATATTGGCCAGCCGGTGTGCATTTAGTTCCGGAAATTTCCAAATTCGCCGAACAATAAGTGTCATTTTTGCACCGCATAACCCCTCTGTTCCTCCAGTTACATATAAACAGTCCACTTATGACCGCTCCGCTGTGAAGTCATGACCATACATATATTCCAATATTTTCTGCCTCTGATTTAGGAACCAACATATACATATATCCGTAATGAATGAATGCCCTTATATATTCCCATTTATTTTCTGCCTCCGATTTCAGAAATAAATAAAACTAATTCACCCGCCGCAGCGCCGGGGTTCTCCTTTTTTGGTGTGTTGCTAAGTTATTTGTTTCTTTGGTGACTTACGCACTGCTTTACCGTCGGCGTAACCCAGAGAACTTTTTCCCTCTCCGACAACAATTAGCCAGAAAAGAAGGTTAATTATTTTTAGGTATTTATGTATCTATCCATTTAATTTTTCAAAAATACTACAAAGTATTTAATTATTCATTTTTTCGATCGGGAAGCAGAATAATAATTAAATTCGAAAATTATTAATTTTTAATTCCATCTGTCCGGCTAAGCAAATGTAAAAAAATTTAGGGGAGCAAATACCACAAAGTATTTAACTATTAATTTGTCGATCGGAAAGCAGCCGAAGTTTTATTCCACTTCTCCGGCCACATAATAATTGAATTAGAAAATTATTAATTATTTAATTATTAGTTCTCCGTCCGAACAAGAAGCCAAGGTTTCAATTCCACGTTTCCGGCTCCAGAATAATTAAATCCGGCAACAATTAGCCAGAAAAGAAGGTTAATTATTATTAGGTATTTATTTATCTATCTATTTTTTTTGTGTCAAATTCAAGCCAAGTTCAATTCCACCTTTCCGGCTCCGCATCATTTAATTTCAAAAATAATTGAGGATGCGATTATACCAATAAACACATAAATAATTATGATTATTGCGGAAAACAAAAATTCAGCTATTCGAAGGCCCCTCTGAATCCGAGTCAGTTAAGGATACCATATATACGTACGTATCATATATTTCTACACATACATAATTTTACACCTATTGATTGTCGTCCACTTTTTTTTCTAAACGAACACGGACTTTCCAATACTTTTTCAATTTCCGTGTCTCCAACATGGTTGCTACTCCGCAGCAGGCACCATCCGCCTGCAATCACATCAAAACCGCCTTGCCTTTTGGGTTTTTTTTTGGTTTTTGGGTTCCTACTGTTTCTTGTCCTCCACATACGGTTCGTGGCTCGCACGACTGGTCTTCCGACGTCTGCGGCGAGATGCCAACGAGTTCCCTGTATGCGTTGCATCCGCGATCTCGCCATTCTCCGCACATTAGTGTGACCGGCCACCGCTTCGTACGAGGCACTAATTGCGCAAGTCAGTCGACAAGCGCTGACCAGCGAGCTCTATTCTTAGAATGCCTTCGGGAGAAGACAAGAGCCCGCGTCCTATCCCATCCATTCGTCTGGACAGATCTAAATCCGAATCTCCGCGGGCGCCTTTTCTAAAGCCTAAGGCTACCAGCGCCATTCTAAAGGCAAAGAGCGACGAATCCGTCCATAAAACCCCCGGTCCTTCACAAAGGCAGACCCGCTCCGTGGCAAGAATGACTCAAAGTGCGATCGAGGTGGCACTGAAGAAGTTCATCGCCACAAAAGATCAGATCAGTCAGTTTGAGGCCAACATAAATACTCCTGGCGCCCCAGAAACGGAATGCTCCCAGTACATGTTGGAAGTCCATCGGGACCGAATTCGGGCCCTGTGGGAGAAGGTAGAAAAGACCTACGAGAGCTGATCCGACTTGCTAGCCGGCCATTTACATCCAGAACTCGCGGCTCACCCCGGTAGAAAAGTTGTTCCACTTGCTATCCAAAACAAGTGGTGACGCACACGCCATTGTTTCCAAGGATCCGCTTACCCATGAGGGGTTTGTCGCGGCGTGGCAAAGCCTCACGGACCGCTTTGAGAACCGGCGGCTCTTGGTCAACAGCCAGTTGAAAATCCCTTTCAACATCCAGGCTGTTCCTCAAGAGTCCGGAGTCGCGCTGAAGGAGCTGCAAGCCACCATTCAGAGTTGTCTGACAGCTCTAGAGATGTCGTCTATTAATGTTGAGGCTTGGGACTGTCTGCTGGTATTTATGATTTCCTCAAAGCTCCCCAAAGTCACACTTTCTATGTGGGAGCAATCCGTACACAACAAGGCCGAAATTCCAACATGGAAGGAGTTGGATAACTTCCTGACAGAGCGTCCTCGCACTCTGGAGGCCATCGACGACGTCAAGCCTAATGGCTTCAGGCAAGTTCCGCCACGGTCGGTACCCGACCGGCACGACCGGCTCAAGGGACCAGTCGGATGTGCGGGTGTGTTTCGCTTCCGGTTCGGAAGCCGTCCTACTAGGCACGGCCCTTATTGACGTGTGCCATTTGGGGTGCAGCTTCCAGGCACGAGCGCTAATAGATTCAGGGTCCGAAGCGACTTTCATAACGGAACGACTGTTGAACCTGGTCAAGCTTCCCTTCAAGACGATTCGAGCCCAAGTTTCCGGTCTTAATCAGACGATTTCCGCACAGTCTACTAAATTGTGCCATAGCTCCATCCGATCGCCGTCTAGACCCGGGCTACAATTAGAGACTGCGACTTACGTTCTTCCGCAGTTAGCAGGAAATCTGCCCTCATATTCGATTCCGCGGAGTCTCCTCAAGGGGTTGCCCGACATTCCCCTCTCGGGCCCCAAGTACTTTTAGAGCTCCCAAGTCGATGTGTTAATATGAGCTAACATTCTGCCGTCTATTCTCCTCGGTAATTCCAAGGCTAACATTTGCGGGTCGCTTCTCGGTCAGGAGACCATTTTTGGATGGGTGCTGACAGGCCCATTATCCCCGGCCAGCCCCCGCAGTGTGTCAGTGTTTTCCACACGAATTGCCCGCAGCCTCGATGACCCATTGGATCAGCTCCTCACTAAATTCTGGGAGGTGGAAGATGTGCCCGCCTGTGCGGGCAGTTCGGAATCGGATTCAGTCTGCGAGCATAATTTTGGCTAGACGACAAGAAGAGACGAGTGTGGCAAGTACGTTGTGACGCTCCCCTTACGCGACCCCGAGCAAAAGGGTTCCGAGCTAGCGTCTTCGCGGTCCTTTGCTCTTGCTCAGTTCCTGCGTAATGAGCAGCGCCTAAAGAGGGATCCGCCCCTTAAGGCTCGCTATGACTCGGTAATCCAGGAGTACATCGACATAGGCCACATGACTGAAGTCTCTCCCGCAAGCAGTTCCGCTACCGGCTACCTTCCACATCATGCCGTTGTCAAGCCCGAAAGCACGACTACCAAGGTGCGGGTAGTCTTCAACGCTTCTAGCCCGTCCGCGAACGGGATCAGTCTAAACGACATTCTTTTCGCTGAGCCGGTCTTGCAATCCGACCTAACGATTCAGATCCTAAAGTGGCGATACTTTAGGTTCGTCTTTAACGCCGACATCGAAAAGATGTATCGTCAAATTTGGATCGACCCCAAGCATACTTCGTTCCAACGTATTCTGTTTCGCAACCCCGATGGGGATATCCGCGACTACGAATTAAAAACGGTCACCTTCGGAGTCAACTGTGCTCCGTTCTTAGCGATCCGCGTCTTGCAACAGCTTGCGGACGCCGAAGAGTCGAGGTATCCGCAAGCAAGCCGAATTATCCGTCATTTTATGTACGTGGATGACGTTCTTGCGGGGGCCGACTCCAAAGCCGATGCCCAAGTGGCGATTCGGGAGTTGAAGGGGGCTCTAGAGTCAGCAGGGTTCCCACTTAGGAAGTGGACGTCTAATAGCAAGGCGATTCTTGCTTACATTCAGAGCGACCACCTCCTTCGTGCTGACTTTCTCGAAATCGATGCAGAGAGCACGGCCAAGACACTCGGCGTGCGGTGGAAGGCGACGACTGACGAGTTTTTTTTTATTTCGCCAGAATTGGGTTCCGGCTCGTCTTTCACGAAGCGCCAAGTCCTGTCCCAAATTGCCAAATTGTTCGATCCGTCCGGCTGGCTCGCTCCTTTCATCGTCCGTGCGAAGATGTTCATGCAGGACATCTGGCTCTTGGATCTAGGGTGGGACGACGCCCTCCCTCAAGATTTCTGTCAGCGATGGGTTGACTTTCTGAAGAACTATTCCGTGCTCGATCAGATCCGTATCCCTCGATGGGTCGCGTTCCGACCGCACCTGAAGAAAGAGCACCACGGGTTTTGCGACGCTTCATAGAAGGCGTACGGAGCCGCCATTTACGTCCGTGTCGAGGTTGGGTCGACGGTAATAGTGAACCTGCTAACCGCAAAGACGCGAGTGGCCCCGGTTAAAACGGTGTCGCTCCCGCGGCTAGAGTTGTGCGGGGCCTTGTTGTTGTCTGAGATGGCCACCGCCGTTCTTCCAAAGCTGCCAGGGACCGCAGGCACCCTATATTGTTGGACGGATTCGACTATTGTCCTCGCTTGGCTGCAGAAGCCAGCGTGTCAGTGGACAACCTTCGTGGCCAACCGGGTGACCAAGATCATCCAGTTCAACGACGTGCAGAGGTGGGCACATGTCCGTTCCGAGCAGAACCCTGCGGATCTCGCTAGCCGGGGGGTGGCTCTTCAAGACCTAGCAGATAGCCAGCTCTGGCGGCACGGTCCTCGCGGCGATTGGCCACTCAGGGCAATGACGCCCTCGTGACTCCACTCGAGAAGCGAGCAGTCAAGGGCCATGTTGCGAAGGCGCCCGCCGAAGATATTCTCGAGCGTTTCTCCACACTTGACAAGGCGTTGCGAGTCCTTGCGTATGTTTATCGCTTCATCCAGCGCGCGCGGAAGGTTCAATCTCCGTGCGAAGAGCACCTGACAGCTGATGAGATTACGTCGGCCGAACGCATCCTAGTTTCCGTCACTCAGCACAGTCACTTCGTCTCTGAGATGGGCTGCTTAACCCAAAAGCGGCCAGTTCCGGCATCCANTGCGCGGGGCCTTGCCTCAACCCGTGTGGCACGCACTGTTGGCGGGAGACCCGCCGCGATGCGACCGTGCTCGACGACCTAAACACACCTCCCACGAAGGGGTATGTGTTGATGTTTGTGTGCTTCTCTACGAAGGCCATCCATTTAGAGCAGTGGTCGGAACGGGCCTATCTAATGTGCACAGGAAAATTGTCCGCCGGCAGCGCTGCCAGCAGACAGACAGTATAAAGACTTCGTGTAGCCTCGGAAAATGCATTCGGCTCAGAATCAGTGCTATTGCTCTGGCTACATCTAGCCACTTTTAGCGGAAAATATCTATTTTTATAGTAATAGCTCTTGACGTTGCATAGGAAAGCAATAGCTAGCTATATTATTAAATAGATATATTATCATATCTGAGTATAGAAGTCGTTTACTAACTCACACACATGCAATTTTGGAGTGCGATTGTGATAGTGCCGACCACTGATTTAGAGCCTACATCTGACCTTACGACCGAGAAGTTTCTGGCGGCTTTCGCGCGGTTCGTGTCAAGGAGAGGGTGCCCCCGTCAAGTGCAGTCGGACAACGGGAAGACCTTTGTGGTCTCCTGGAAAAGATCGAGGCGTGCCTGACGCGGCCGCTGCGCCAACCTTGTCGTCGCTGCTGCAGCGTAATAGTGTCAATGTTTTGCCGACTGCGCTTGTGCGGATTGACACCGGCACCCGGATCTTCGACACGGGGGCCCTCATTGACATGTGCACGCCCTCGAGCTGCATTGATGCTTCTCTAGCGTCGTGTTTCTGTCTGCCCACAACAAGTTTGTTTGGCCACCGTTGGGTCCAAAACCGACTAGAGCGTGCGGCTGAATGTCATGTTCAAAATCGAGCCTCTAGTCCGCATTCGTACGCCGTCCCGAGAGCTGAGCTATGCGGTGCGTGCCCACTTCCTTGGCATCACCCTGGCTGAGGAGCGGTTCTATTTGCCAGCCACGATTTCCGTTGTTCTGGGCGCGGACATGTATCCGCGCATCATCCAGGCGGGCTTCCTGAAGATTCAGGACGGGCCGTTTTTGGATGGGTCGTGTCCGGAGCCTGCCACCAGCCATAATGACGTGGGACCTATTGCAACCCGAGTGATTGCAAGGGGGGCGGGATGTTTAGGTGAGGGGCCCACTGTGCCGCCTTGGCTCACCAAAACTTAGAAGCGCATCCGCGCTCTCCCCTTTTATGCTCAGGTCCTCGGGTCTACCATCGCTGCTCCCGCTCTAGCGCCTTGCTTTCCGCCAATCGGGCCCGATCCCGTACTGTTAAGCTGAGCTTATCGGTCGGGAGCGCGGCCCTTATGTTAATTTATGTCAGTTCAATGTATGAAGTCGAACAAAACACATGCGATTGCGCCCTTGAATTATACAACAACGCCCCCGACTCCGTTCTTTTGCACCACCTACGTTTGCGAAAGGGGATTTTCTTCGTTTTATCACCTTCAACGTCTGTCTATTTTTGGCGGCAGAATGGCCCCCTACACAACTACTATTAAGGCAATAATTAACAAACTTTAAGCCACTGTTGTCGATAAAACATCAGGTATGGCCAGACTAAAAAAACGATGCAGAAGGGAAAATCTGCTAAAAAATGACCAATAATGTCGATAACCTCCGGAAGCTACTTGAAACGTTATATATTGATAAAGGTTTATCTGATGAACATGTGATAGATTTAGTAAAATGAAAGCCATTGCTACTACGATTAACATGAAAGGAAGCTTACTTCGGCTCCACGAAGTTTGTATACCCTTGCAGAATTAAGTCTGAAAATTAAAACCGTTGCCGTTTTTCAAACAATTTTCATCCATTTTAAGATTTGGCAACTAATTATTATTCCAGAATTTCGGTTTTAATTTTCTGACTTAATTCTGCAAGGGTATTAATACTTCGGTGAGCCAAAGTTAGCTTCCTTTCTTGTTTTATTGTCCGGATTGTTCTTATGGAAGCTATAGGATATAAATAGTCAACCGATTTTCATGAAATTAAAACTGAAATTAAGGAATAAAAAGGCTGTCTAAACTTTTATGAAAACAGAAATAGAAAAAAAAAGATTAATTAAACTAATACTTAAAATAAAATATTAGTTTTAACCTTTTAAGTGTGATGGAATTTGGTCTTTTTCGATTTAGCTGCACTTATGGAAAAATACTGCATTTTAGTCTGATGTTAATATCAAAATATATATTATTGGAATAGCAAAAAATTTCAGCTCCCAAAATTTCACTAGTATATCTTTAGTTTTACGCGATCGTATGTATAATGCTTCTGGCCATTGTTTTGTCGTTCAGAATCCAGTATTGGTGTCTGGCTATGGCTCTAAACGATTGCGCTCCACAATGCACGTTCTCTTCATCCATCTCTCGTAGCAACATCTTCACAATTGCATCATTGTATGGAAGCAAGACCTGATGCTTTGCGGAATATGACGTCCTTTCCTATTATTGGAGACCACGATACCATTGAACTTCTCTTGTTTACTGTTCTGTGGATGCGAAATTGTTTATACTCAGCACTGAATTCAATTTTTTGAATAGTGCTTAAAGTTAGAGTCCTAGCATGAGTCAGTTTGCCTACACTTGGAATAGTTGTAGGAGACCGGTTCTGCTTGTGACAAAAGCGCAGCATGTAGGCGTTGCGTTGCAACTTATGAAAGGAGTTGCTGTGATTGCAACTGTATAGTTCGATTCCTAGTTGATCTTGGCATGTTTGCAAACTCACTTGCTTCACTCGTCGTTCTAGATCGCTGGAAGTGATGCTCGGTACCTTGAACCATTTGTCTCAGAAACCGTGTAGAAATAGAGATCCGAACATCCAGAGGTTGTGCTCCGCTAGTTTGCTTGCCGCAATCCCTCTTGATAGTACATCAGCTGGGTTATTCGCGGATGGAACATGTCGCCACTGAGATTTATGCGACACCGCCTGGATTTTAGCGATCCGATTTGCCACAAAAGTGTGGTATGATGATGCGGACGCATTTATCCAGGACAGGACTACAGTTGAATCAGTCCAGAAGTACCCAGATGCCTTGTCTTCAGACATGCGTAAATCCTTTTTGACTCTGTGGGTCTGTTCAGCTTCCAAAACTGCGGCACATGACTCTAGCCGCGGTAACGTCTCCTTAGCTGACGGCGCAACTGTTGACTTTGAGAACAACAACAGGACGGATACTTGATTATTTTTGTATGTGGCTCGCACATACACTGCTGCTGTTTATGCCCGTTCTGAAGCGTCGACCAACGTATCTAATTCTTGTGTGACGGGAACCTGTCCTTCGAATATGTGTCTTGGAACTTGCATGTTGTTTAGCTTTTATAAATCAGCGCGATACTTTTTCCAATCCACCTGAAGGTGTTGAGGAAGCTTGTCATCCCAGCCCATCTTTAATTTCCACAGGGTCTGCATGAACATTTGTGCTTTGACCACCACGGGGGCAAATAACCCTAGTGGATCAAATAATTGCGATGATTCCGAACTGACCACTCGTTTGGTGATGGTTGACAATTCGCTTTTTTGAGATCGTCCACATAACTGATCCTTATGTGGCATCCAAAGCAAACCCAACGTCTTAACACTGTATTGTTGGAGTGTTTCGTCTAACTTGACGTTAGAGACGATATCCTTTTTGGGAATTTGGCTTAATACCTCTGAGTTATTGGAGCACCATTTTCGGAGCTTGAATCTAGAAGGCAGCAGTATATTGTTCAATTCTTGTTGAATTTGTACGGCCTTTGGGATGCTGTTTGCTCCTGTGAGACAGTCATGAGAAAGTCATGTTTAAGTACGGACGATCCAAGCGGTAGATAATTCTTGGCCTTCTCGGACAGATAATCCAAGCATTTGGTAGCCAGGAATGGCTTTGATCGTTCAGATTCTTCTATGAAGTTTACATATCCTTTCCATACTTCTGGTGGCGTTTGTCGCTCTAATGCCAAAAATCTGTTGGTTGCTGTTTTTTGCGATGCCCCAGGGCTGAAGTTCCTTCAGCAAATGGAAGTTTCACAATGAAATTTCCATCTATCGCAACCTGTAGATTCGCTACGAAATGAGATTTGCAATGAGCTTCTATTAGAGATCGAGCTCTTTCTTTGGTGTCTAGATTTTCTAGTGTCCAAAAACGCTCTAATATCGTATCCACCTCCTCTTCTGTGGTTGCCGCTACATAAAAGGGAGCTGAGTCGTGCTCAGCAGGGATTTTCCAGGCCACAATCCATCCAAGCTTTGTATTTTGAAGAATTGGGCCTTTCGGCTTTATCAGCATCTGATTTGGTAAAAGCAAAGAATAATAATGTACTGATAAACGGCAGCAAAAAGACTTCTAATTGTTGAGCAAAATCATTATGCATCGACTTCATAAGAACGTTTGTTGTAGCTCGACTGGTTTTTGGTTTGCCTCCACTGCCCTCGATGAGCAATGATGCACCGTGGAGCTTTAATGCCAGCTTGGATGCCATTCGTTTAGAGATCAGATTAATTTGTGATCCTGAGTCTAGCAAGGCTCGAAATGTGGTCATCTGACCATTGCTTGCTTTGACCAATACCTTGACTGTGGCCAGCAAATTGTAACTTCTGTTGCTTGCTGCATCTACAGAAGGTAATTGTGGCTCTGTTGCCGCACCTGACGTGGCCTCCAGGTGCAGATATGTATCGTGTTTTTGATCACATTTAAAACACGTACGACCTTGGCAATCTTTCGCCTTGTGGTCACTGCTGAAACAGTAAACACACATTGACTCGTTCGGGTATGGTTTTGTTGCGGAAATCATCGTTTTTGTACAGCCAATGAGTCCGTTTGCAGAAAGGACAATTTGGATGTCTTCCAGCGCTGGCAGAAGTGCATGATTGGCTCTTCTGCTCCTTTCTCTGTTGTTGACTGCGTTTTCCTGTCCCCAGCACTCGGCTTCGCTGGTCCAGGTAGCTTAGCATTGTATCGAGACCATGGAGTTCTCTTGACCCGTCTAACGATTGTTCGTAGAGGGCTCTATTTGCAAAATCCAGTTTTCCCTTGATGATGGCAATTATGATTTTATCCCAGCTGGATATATCAATGCCAAGTCCCTTTAATGATGCAAGGACTCAATTGTTGTGATATACAACTCTTTTAATGACTTTGTATCGTCACTGTTTGTATGATGTTGCAGGAGACGATTGAGAATCGTATTTGCTATATGGCGGGGATTATTGTACGCGTCAACCAATATTTCCCATGCGCTCATGTAAATTTCCTTTTTGGGGTCAATATGCCTTATTAATCTTTCTGCCTCTCCAGTTACGGTGGTTTTGAGGTACCACATCTTCCTGACTGTGGGCATATTGGTATTATAAACCATACATTTGAATAAATCAAAGAGCTGTGTCCATTTGAGTAGATCGCCATCGAACTTTGGGATGCTGACTCTGGGAAATGCACATCTTCATTGTTTGATGCATTTGTTTGCGCCCCCAAGTCTCTTCGCACATCCCTTTTTATTCAGAGGAACAAGTGCATGTCGTATCCTTCTTCGAATGGGTCTTCGTATTCTTCGTGAACAGCGAAATGGACATTCTGATATTGGGACCATAACGAGTTTATCGAATCCATTGTTATGGCTCTTCCGATTTCGGAAAATTCTTTCAGTGCCCGTTTGATTGATTTAGCAATCGCCCTTTGTCGCCAGCTTGCTTGCAGGTTGTGGAAGCTTGCAACGTCTGCATTTTTCAAAGCATTGCTCGCGGTGGACTTTCCGGTGTCATTGCTCGAGGTTTGAACCATTGCATCGGTTATTATCGTTCTGTATCTGTCGTATGACTCCCGACAGTCTACGTAAAACTTTTATATATTATATATTTTTATATATTGTGCGGTTCTATATCCCGCTGGAATATTTTAGTCATTATCCGCAAATCGATTCTATGCTTCATTGATTGCGACCAACTTTGATTTACTGTAGTATGCACATATATTAAATACCCATCGTACCAAGAGTACTTAACGGGTCCACACTGTAACACTTTGCTGCAGGTGTTTACGCAATACAATTGCGGTCATTAACTTCAAGAGGACGAAATATGAAGCGCCCACTTATACATTGGCCCGCACCCAAAGAATGCAAGTGTCAGCATAATTGCTGCACGAGCGGACCAATGTATATATATGTGTATAAGTTAACTAAGTTAACCGGGCGACGGCAACGACCGATCGTCCGATGGCTCGCTCCGGCCATATTGCTGACACAGCGTCTGGCCGGAAGCTCGTGCATAGCCGGCAACCGCTGCCCATTGGAGCGGCCGCTATGATTCTTTCGTCTGTTAGCTTTAAGTTTTAGTTCTGATTTTGTATTCGAGGAATAAAGAGCCATCGCTCCTAAAACTAACTCCGGCAAACCTGTCGTTAATTCTTTATTATTCCAATACCTATCTGAGTCTCTAGGCCAGAAGGTAAAAGGAAGACAGTTATCTCCCCAACCCAATCTCCCTAATCATCATTGGGACATCTACGGCCAACCGGCCAACCGGGGCGGACGCCGCCCCCAGCACTTGTTGAGACATCCACGGCCAACCGGCCAACAGCACATCGGTGAACGTCGCCCCCCTCGCTCCTAGTAGCTGCCCTTGTACTTCATCCAGAAGATCTTACGGACAGCCGGCCAGCCACCGTACGAAGGAAGCTGTCCCCTACACTTATATTAATTGGCGCCCAACATAAAATACCCATAACAATATGGGCGGGATCATGTAAGT